>JASAND010002060.1:0-13585 GCA_030248195.1 Trissonchulus latispiculum | reverse complement strand
TCATTACACATTGCTTCGTTTTAGTACAATTCCATGATAGAGCTTGATTTGATTGATTTATTCTTCGTTCAAGAAATAACACGCTTTGTAAGCATACTTTGTCATAGACGTTATCTTTGTTATCCTTAGACAAAAATTTGACAAGGAGTAGTTTGTTGCCTCGACTGAATTTTCAATGGCCAAGGAATACACGGCAGAATGTTTATAAAGGCATTAATATTATACACTATGACGAAAATTCTGATAACTATAAGCTATTAGATAAATTAGCTAGAATTTCAGGAATAGATGTAAATTTCGTTCAAACTCAGGTTTGATACACATAAATCAGTTTGTAGTTGATAAATCTGCGCGAATCTGAAAAGAACGGAAAGTTGTTCATGTGGGTTTGGAGCAAAAAGAAAACGTTTTCTGAAAAACTGTAAAATCTTCTGAAATTGATCAAGTAAGAGTTGCAAATGAATTGGATTTAATGAGTGTTGGATTGCCTGATTCTTCCTGTTCCTGTTCCTATCCCGTCCCATTAAATAGGATTTTGCACTTTGCCGTTCCATCTCATCCAGAGTGTTCAAACCAGTTTTTTCAATCCATTGGTAATTTTGGCAGTCGTCAAGTAAAAGTTCAAAACCAGATTCAATAACTGGGTAGGGTATATAATAAATTATCGAGATGACCGTGCGCCGTTTTAGATCTAATAAAATTGACAGTCCCAAAGACTGGATGATTCACTTTTAGGCTTTTTCAGCCAGAATTTTTCTTCAATTCTGCAAAGAGAAATGAGAGATCCTCTGGCTAGCTTGAGTGATGCAAAATGCCAGGGTAACTCTGGTGTGTGGATCCAACACAAAAAACACAAATTTAGGAAGCAGTCAAGACTAAGCAAAGCCTTGAAGAAGTTAATTGAGTAGTAAACAGGAGGCCACTGAAGACTAGAATGACGAGACTGGATCCACAAAGTTAGATGAGTTATCGGTCACGTGCTTGGAAACCCCGAAATGAGTCCAACGCAGATTTGTATGCGGGTACCAAATTCGGCCCGCTACCCGCCCCGCTACCCGCAAAGAGCTACCCGCCCCGCCCCACCCCGCGGCCCGCAAGACACAAGGTACCCGCAAAATTACCCGCAAAAATTTTCAGTTTCCCTGATTTTCAATATGGTTTATTGTGATGTTTGGGAGTGGTTGTCGTATTTTATCGTACAGCATTCTGCATGCTTATGATTTTAGTGTTTTTTCTCTACAGACTTGACTTTTTACTAAATTTAGCGCTTGAAATAATCGGCGTACTAAAGTGGTAGTAATTGTTGAGTTTAAGTGCTGACATCGCTGTATATAATTTGACCCTGTAGGCTTCGATTCTTAATGAAAATGCAGAAATTATCAGATACATTATTCTAGTGCTCTTTAATCCCGTGACCAGTCCCGAATTTGTAGATGAAATGCTTTTTGAAAAAAAAAGAATTTTCGTTTTAGAAAAAAGAATTTTTGAATTTTGCCATTAGCCTTCGGTAGTCAAAGCATCAGACTCGTTGTTTATGACTGGAAAGAGGGTACGAAAATGAACATGGTTTTAATATTCTTGAGATATTTTTTATGGCTGAGTACTTGAGTCAGTATAAGCCAGAAACGATTTGGGGTCTTACAAAAGTTGTTTTAGCATTGATTTCTCAAAAACTTAGTAATAGATAGACACACCTTTTGGCATTTCCACTACTGCAGAGAGATAATATTTTTGTTTTGGTCTAAAACTTCTTCCATCGCGAGAAAACTCAATATGCATTTGTTAACAGTGTACCGTACATTTGGCGCATAATCTGAATGAATACCAGTGGCAACCTCACCAAACCAACAACACACAAAATGCTCAATAAAACCATCGAAAGTTACTACAGGACAGCTTAGGCTATGCATGTTCAGTTCTTTAGAAAACACATTTCTTTATAACTAATTGTAAATTTCTAAAGTTCTGAGAAATTAGCGTTTATCTACCAGAACATTTACTGTGGGTGCATTACATTGACAAATTTAAGTCATTCGGAAGCAGAGTTGGCAGTCGGTCCTGGTTTTGTCATCATCACCATCTTTTTCTCCGTTTACATTTAGGAAACATTTTGGAAAAATTTTGTTCTTGAAAATTTTTTGCAGCTTTTCACTGTCAAATAGTAATGTCTCAGCACCTGAAACTGAAAATATTTTCAGTCAACACATATCAGTTTCAGCAACTAAGAAGGGGGATGCATAATTAGCGCAGTGATAATACGACTTCCATAAACAAGGAGATTAATTAAGGATTTAAGGGTACGTATTAGACGCCAACGTTATCTCCTCATGGATTGCAGAGGCAGATATTTTGAAGTTCTCTGAATCCGCCAGAGAACCTTACTGCAATACTGAAAATAGCAGAATTTCTAAGGTGCAGCTAACAAATAATTGGAGAATGGTATTGAGGGTCTAACATACTCTATTCAGCAGCTGAAAATTAATCAGAAATGTTCAGAGAGAAAATGAAAATAAAAACCTAAAACTGAAACTGAAACTGAAAATATTGTAGCTCGACGCCTGAAACTGATGTAATAAAATGGGGTCTATTCGTCTTGTTTATCGGATAATGAAGCACTGGTTTAATTCCCTTATAGCCTCCCAAATCCACTATTTTGACACAATAAAATATCAAACCAGGGGTGGTTACAGTTAGAATATCTGCGTAGTCGTTCCGTCAACTAATCATTCGGTTATCCCAGTACCTAACTAGAAACTTATTCAGGAATAGCCGTGAAGGTTTTACAAGGTTTTAATGATTCTAGGTATTATTTTAACAGGACAGGTTATCAATATATGTATCAAAACAAACTGTATATACTCAATATTCCGCCGTCAAGGTACAATACAAATTTATAATCACATACATGAAATCAGGTTACACAAGAAGCAATATTCCATAGGTAGACATCAATCAGATTCACGATATGCAAAGTGGGTCAACTAGTCAGTGTAGAGCATAGGAAGATATCCTCAACCTCAGTTTTAATCAAATCTTTGAAAGTTCTCAATTAAATTACCACAACCTGTCTTACTCGAAGTTTGTGCCCTTTGGCCCAAGTTATTAACTTACAAACTCTTCCAACTAGGGGATCCGGCGGTCTTCAGATGATGATGGTGTAGGATGGAAATCGGGGACGGAGATCAGCACAGAAATCAAAACTTCCAATACGGTAGAAAAACAGAGGTTGGACAAGTAAACGGTGAAATAACTGAGATCTGGTTGGCAGTGGAATTACACACAGAGTTGCTCGCAATGAGCACGGTCTTCGCGACCAACTGTCCAATGAATCCAATAAGGCCCTCACTGGCTAACGGCTCCTGCCGTACAGAAAATAGCACACAGAAAGTAGCAAAAGACGACTATCCGCACCGACTGCCAACCAGAAACTGAAGTCCTGTTCTCCTTTCGAACTGGACTTCAGTATTTAGTATTTGGTATTAGTATCAGAACCCTGATAGAGGGCGTTCTAGTCTTTTTGAGTGTCCAATCCCTGCTTTCTACCGCATTCCTGTCTATGTCGGTTCTCTTTGTTTTTCCGAGAGAGAACCGACCCAGCATGACGTCGAAAGAGCTTACGTAACTTTGGGGCCAACTTTGATTGCTTTAGGACTTTTCTCAAGGCTCCGTTTAGACGATTTTCAAAGCACTCAGGGGGAAACCCAGATAACGTCACCAAACACTTAGCGTCAGCAATTTCTCAAACAATCGTAGATTCGTTACACAAAAGAAACGGTTCTGGACAACATATATCAAATTGTTCACCAAATAAAGAATTCAAATTTTAGGTAGCTATGGTCAAATTAATGCCAAGAAGGAAATCCAAAGTGTTCAACTAGCTAGGTCTCAAAATCTCATCAAACCTTCACAACAAATCCACAATTATTTTAGCTAAACTTGTCACCATCAATTATTAACAATTACTAAGTAATATGCATCAATTATTGACAATCACTAAATAATATGAATAATCTCTTAAAAATCTCAACATTATTTCCTTCTAAAACTCTCAATGCCAGTAACCTACCCGCAAAATACCCGCGCGGGTAGTGCGGGTAGGCGTATTTCTTAATACCCACGGGTACCCGCGGGTACCCGCTTCCCGCTTACAACTCTGGTCCAACGAAAGTGCCACGTCCCAACCTATCTGACAGAAATTAGAATCTATACGATTTCAACTGTGCCGTTTTCATGAGTAACTGACCCTGATAGTATGCTGGATAAGCTATTGCGTGACAGACTCATGCGAAAGTTAACTTGGAATATTCAAAGAGAATTTGGCAATTAGGTGCTAACCATCAGCAGGACAGCGGTGCCCCAGCTCTGACACATCATCAAAAATGCTCCTAAAATCACTGGTCCTGTGGATTGTCTTAGTTAGGGACTAAGCAGGTCCTTCTAGCAGGATCAATTCTTCACCAGATGATACACTAAGGGAAAGATTTAAAGGGTTCGGACACAAATGTAGACTTTGAAAAAAAATGCAGTCTTTAAAATTTTAGCATAATGCTACACAATTAATTTGACCACCACAATCCTAGAAATATTGAAGAGAAAGTAATACATGAACAGATCACCAATCGTCTGAAATTTGTGCGCTCATTTCTGCTAGCGCTGTGGTGTAGTTGCAGCATTCCTCTCTGCGGATTCCCGGTGGTGCAGAATCTTTACAGAAACAGAATTTACTTTATAAAATTCGAATTGACGTTCAGAATTTTAAATTTTTTGTTTATTCTCTGACTAAGCAGCTTCTTTCTGTGCCTTGAATGGAAGGACTGTAATTGCAGCAGTGGAGTACCGTTGTATCAAATGAAAGACTTGCTTTAGAGTCAATCATTCTCTTTATACATAAAACCATTGTTTGACGTGTCGTGAACTAGTTTAAGGGGGGGGGTCCATTTTTGGCCGATTTTTCGACAATCTCCGATTTTGCTCATTTTCACACATTTTGTTTTCCGATTGGTATATTTTGACGAGTTTTTGAAATTAAAGTCGGATCTCTTACGGTTATTGAGTAATTTCACTTCAAAGTTGATGTCAACATGTGTTAAACATAGGAAACTGAAAAAGTGGTGATTTTTTCCGTGCGCCAGAGAAATCTCGCAAACGACAAAACGGAACAGTTCAACGTCCAGTTTATATTATAAATACGATCAAGAAGGGTGATTTGTAGGAGGCGGAATTTTAATTTAGGCCTTCAAAATTTTTTAATTATTTTTGAAGTTTGAGTACAGCCAAATTTGACTGTTTTGCAACGTTGAAATTGGGGGTCAGCAAATTTGATGAAATATTCTGAAAGCTGTAAGACCTAATTAAAAATTCTACTTCCTACAAATCACGGCTTATGACAAGACATTTCGAACGATACCAATTGATCCTGGTTAGCTCTGCCCAATTTCGAGATTTTTCTGGCGCAGAATTCTGAATTTTTAGCAAAATTTCGGAAATTCGTGTTTTTTGGCAAATAGCATAAGGATATGGCAACATAGACCTATAAAATGGTAGACTATCTATTTTCGCACCATTATTGATGACTTTAGGTCAAGCTTGTATACAAATGATACAGGTTAGTACATATAGTTGGTCGGTGGGATCAAATATGAAGTTCTGACAACCATAATCTCAAAAATAGCGATTTTTCAAATTTTTCGAAATACGTTAACTTTTATAACAATCGAAAGCTGTCTTTGTCGGGAACATTTTCTCTTCTTGGACCATAGTCCGCAATTGCGCCAAATTCAAGATATCAGCCGTTAAATGATAGTTGTGGTCAAGGCGTTCCCGCGCCGGTGCTACTTCCTAAAATCACTAAATAAAGCCAGAGAGTAGACTTTCCAAATTAAAAGTTACCCTAAATCCTGTACTTACATCAGTTATAAAACATATAACCAAGAGTACATAATAATAAGAGTATGCCACTAGGCAAGCTCTATGTTATCAGAGCAAAAACTATGCTCTGCTCGCTAACGGCCCACCCCCCCCCGCAAATTAGACCCTTCACTTCAAAGAATTTTGTGCGCTATGTTTGTGTTCTAAAGCTCAAAGCAGGCACAAAATTCGCGCACGCACTGCTTGTGTTTTTGAGCTTAAGCACATAAGCATAGAGCGAGTGAGCGTACCCCCGTTTCGACTAGGTACTGATTTGCGGGGGGGGGGGTCACTAGGGTCTGATTTGCGGGGGAGGTGGGCCGTTAGCGTGCAGAGCATAGTTTTTGCTCTGATAACATAGAGCTTGCCTAGTGGCATACTCTTATTATTATGTACTCTTGATATAACTAAGCTAAGTTTCATTCTCCAGGATATTCAGCTGTAAAATGTTTTTATTTGCTACGGCACCGTCATTTTCACCCATTTTCAAAATTGCATGCAATTAATAGCCAGCTGCTCGCTAAGTACCGAACGAAACTACTCAAAATTCAATCTCAATGTGCAGGACGTGTGTGACAATATTTTGTGGAAAAATGAGCAAAATCCGTGACTACATATAAAATTTTCCATTGTGGACCCCCTCAAGAATATTTAAATTGTACAACACAGAGGTTCAGCAAATTGTCTGCACAATTGAACAGTTATGATTTGGGGGACTGGCGCCTCCTAACGGTCCTGTTTTGTCTGAAATAAAGTTTATTTTCTGTATCTTTAATAGCTTCCGTAACCAAATCAGGCGTAAGATGTCATTGAAAATTTTTAAACAAAAATTTCACTGACCTGTTTCAAAATCATATTAGCATGTTAGCATGGTAAGTTCAGACAACAGCTTGGTAGTCAATATTTAGTCACACTGGTAGAATAGCTTTGCCAATAGAAAATTTAGAGAAGGAACTGCTATTTTAAGAATTATGAAAGAAACCAGTCTTACCGCTAATGACATTTTCCATTAATGCTAGCTTATTTCAAGCATTAGTCCAATGGAGTTGGGTATAACATTCAGTGTCAAAGGTTCAAAGTCTGCAAGCAACGACATTCTTTGAAAAACATTTATATGTAAGAGTACAACCTCCTCCTAATGGCCTTAAAAATAATAACCAGTAACTGTCCGTTCTAACCTGTAGCGCGATTACGTAATGATATAACTGAAAAAATAATTGAGTATTATAATATAATAATATTAGGTAACAAGATTTTTATTTTAAATTATATTTCTTGTTTTAAATAACTACGTTCAAACACTTTACCAATCATATTTTAGCTTTAGTTTGAAAATTATTTATGAACATACTCTTTACACAAGCATGTAATTGATTTTATTATGCAGAATTTAAACTTGAAAAGTCGGGTGAACTGCGAATGTTTATGTGAATCAAATTAGCCATCTATAGATCATGGCTATTGGCTGGTATTGAAAGCTGTTTTCGACCAAAAATATCTGCTAGCATATCTTTTATATACTGTCGAGAGTTTATTCTAGTCTAGTTCTAGTTTATTACGAGAGTCTACGTAATTTATAAATGTAGAGCGAGTCCGGACTAACACGAATTAGTCTCAGACATGTCCGAGACTAACGTTTTTGCTTGTCTCGGACAGTACTCAGACTAATTTTAGTCCACACAAATTCCTAACAAAATAGTCTGGACAATTCCAGTTAGTCTCGGACATGTCTGAGACTAATATTTTTTAGTCCGAGACATGTCCGAGACAATGTATTTCAGAGACAATTCTTGTCTTAGACTAAATATTTAGTCCAAGACATGGCAGGACAATAAGTGTCTATATAACCTACCAAAACCTGAATTGGGCAATAAAATTGTGCTGTCATGAAAATCTAATTGAGTGGAGTGGTTTGGGGTTAAATATTTGTACGAAGTCATGAAGTTGGAAGCAGTATTGCTTGATCATGGTTTTCCTGGAAGTTTGTCTGGATAAACTCAAGATGTCTCGGACAATTCAGCAAGTTCGGACGACTTTAAAATTTAGTCCGGACTAAATTGAAATTAGTCTGGACTAGTTATTCATGAATTGTCCAGACAAAAATTAGTCTCAGACATGTCTGAGACTAAAAAAAATTAGTCTCAGAAGTGTATGAGACTAATAATTTTCGTTGTCCGGACTATTTGTCCGGTCATTAGTCCTGACAAAAACTAGTCTCAGACATGTCCGAGACTAATTTTTTGTTAGTCCGGACTCGCTCTACATTCCACAGCGAGTTAAACGTGACGGACCCATTAGATCGTAAGGTGTTGAAGACTGTTTCGAGTGCAGACTACAAAGTGACCAAGGCCGCTTCCAGAGGGAGGTTCGAGAAGTCTAGACCCCTTTGGAGAGACAAAATAAAAATATTTGCTATTTTTATGGCAAAAACAACTATTTTTAAAAAATTTTCGCGCCTGTGGCGCCTAAAGCGGCGCCTAAAGAAACATCCAATTTACTATGTTTTGGCCAAAATGCGACAATTCTTCAACTTCCGGAGGGCTCCGCCCCAGACCCCTTTGCATTTTACCTTGGACACCCCTTCCTTTTAAAAATCCTGGGTGCGGGTCTATATGTATCTGCGCTGAAATGTTTGCTGGCATGTCGTAGGCTCAAGTCTAAAGATAGTCATTATGAGTTTCCCAACTTCACAGGTTTTTTTGATAAAACATCAATGCACAGCACACTAGAATCAGCATATGTATGTCAGAAATGTTTAGTCTACGAAAACAGGAACTCTTGCTTTTGCAGTATATCCTTAAGCAATGCGTATCCTAAGATATCGTAAATTTAAAATTAACAAAACTTATAACTAGCTAAATTTTAACATTTGAAAATCACTCAAATTGGATATATAAAAGAGGAACGACATGACTTAAAAAGAGAGGAAATTCAACTTTGAATTTTGAGTTTAGTTAGAAAAGTTCCTAGAAGAGTAAGGTAGTATAATACGTTTGCTAATATTTGCTAATATACATACTCTTTTAAGTGGGGGGGATCGCCAGGTACCAAATTTTATAGTCACCGATTTCGCTCATTTTTGGGTATAATATAACCCCATATGTGGCCAAAAACAAGACAAATTTTTAGAGTCCAGGGTCAATCCCATCTAGAGATATTGCAGTTCAAATCTCTACAATAGTAGTATAGTGCGAGTTTTTCGAGCCCCACTCCCGGGAGTAAATGACCTTTTGACCTTTCCTTCAGTTTTCATGGCTTATTCTAAACTACACCAATCTCTTTCTTTCCATTCTTTAATCCCTTTCTTTCCGACCCTCTGCGTTCTTCCCCCGGGGCTTGGGACCCGGCGTCGGCCCATTACCGGGCTCCTACCTAACTAATTCCTACGTACCTACCTAACTTACCTAACCTAATCTATAATATACACTAACTTAAGCCCGGTCCATCACCATCTAATGTTTTTGTATTTTTCTGTTTTTTCTTTTTTATTTTCTAGATACAATCGTTATATACAACATATCCATATACAACTATTTACAGTTAGCCCTGAAGAGGGCTGTTGGGATAAACAAGTTCGACAAACATATTAAATATCTAAAGGAGCCGTACTCACTCCATCTGCTAGCACTTTCCTTTTTGGGTAAAGGTAGGGTAGGGCATCTTTAGTTTGGAAGTATTGTATTATTTTATTCTCTATATTTCTAAGACCACGATTTTCCCCTGACATTGTATTTCCCGTCTCCAAAACTTCCTTAAAATCTTCGGGGGTGTAACTATTTAGGGCCTTGCTCACTCCTTTATGGGAGACTTTATTCGTCTTTCCCCATGCTAGATAGGTTTTACTACAAAGGGCAATAATTCCGTCCCCGGTCCATTCTTCTTTGAATAGTCCAGGTATTCTTTTTTGGGAAGGGTCCAGGACAAAGAAATCTTTAAGGGCTTTCTCCCATTGTTTTTCATTTCTAATAGGGACACAATCACTTAAATTTTTGGAAGAGCAGGCGAAATAGAGGGAGTCGGTGTCCATTTGGCACAGTTGGAATGTTTCGGGCCACAAATTGGGTTTCAGGCAGTCATAGTAGAATTGTAGCATCCTAAGTTTGGCATACTGATAGACGAAGAACCCCACTAACTCTGGAAGTCGATAAACAATTTTGGACTTAGCCGATTGGACCTCATAAATCCCATTTCCCAGATCATCCAATCTCCTAAATCTCCACCCATTCACTTCTCTGCTGGCTCCTGATCTTTGACAATATTTTACATCCTGGTGTTTTTCTAAGTTTGTAATAGTCCGACCATAATACGAATTTCCCAAAAGTTTGAACATTTCCCCTTTGAGTGCTAGATCGGGATCGGAATCGGCTGCAGAACGATGGTAAGTAACTTCATCACCCAATTCTTTGAAACAGGCCTTAGGTTTGAATTCAATAGCTTGGTATATCTTAGTAATTTTTAGCCCGTGTTTTAGGTACCACTTAATTAGGGGAGTGGCTAGGAGAATTTTCTTTCCAAAGTAGCTTCCAATTAGACCCCTTCTAGGCTGTGCCATTAACTCATTCAAATCGCAAAAAGTTTTCATATGGTCCCCAATGTCTTCTTTAGTAATTTCCACATTTTTAAATATAGGGGTCATCTCAGCAAAATGCTCTTTCTTATCCTCAGGAACCTCAATATCCACCTCAACTAGTCCAAAGAGTCTATTAGCTTGAATTTGGGCAACTAACTGTGCAAAAGTGAGGACCGACCTTTTCTTAGGGAGATTGAAGTGTTCCTCCATAAACTCTTGCATATCTGGGGAGTCTTTTAGGTCTTTATCAAATTCGCACTCCCATTTTTCAATCAAATCAAAACCCCCGTCCTTAATTGCTTGGGAGACCCTTTCTGTTCTTTCCCTTCTTTTAGTTCTATCATCAGGGTCTTGATTCCTATCCAATTCGCAGCCGTGTCCGTGGAAATAGCACCCATGAAATTGTAAAACTAGATTCTTTTCCGAGACCCACCCATCTACTTTAGATTTTCCTATTCTTTTTTGTCCCCCATTGTAAGCATGCTCAACCTTAACTCCCATTTCGTTTGCCATATACTCCAACCACATTGCTTCTTTTCTGCCCTTTTGCAGCCATCTCTTGAATTTCCCATCTTCAGTGGGTTTCCATTCGGCATAGAGACCAGTGGGCATTTCCTGCATTGTGCACCAGAGATATAGGGCATTTGCATCGAACCCAAAAATTTGTGCAACTTTGAACCCATTTGTAATTTCAGTTACCCCGGCTTCATGATATCTATGGAACACCAAACTAGGCCCTCCAACTATATTGTCCTTAATTAATTTGTGCCAGTGTTTAGTAAACTTATTAACAAGGGGAAGGATCGTATGTTTAGGTATTTTATTCATCATGTGTTTGTAAGCCAGACCAGGAAGAGAGATAGCCCCACTTTTAAACATGTCAATCCCCATAGTTTTCCAGAATTCTACCATTTTTTTGGTAGCTTGAAGGAAGGGCCCTACATCCAAATTATTATACCAAATTAGTTGATCCCTTATAGTTTTAAATTTGTATTTCCTCCATGCTGCTACAACTGCTGTGAAGTCCTCATCTGAAATTTCCTGTTGTTTAAGAGTTGAATAGTATAAGTCACGGTGGGGGAAACCTTGGTCTAAAAATTCGAGGGAAGTGAAGGCCTCATAAGGGAAGGCACCTTTTTGATCTTCAATTTTGAAACCTTTAAGCCACTTTTTGTAAGAGGTCCCAGCGGCAAGGTAGTTTGTGATGTCGAGGAAGTACAATTTGGGGGTAGAGAGAGCCATGTAGTTGTTATTCTTTTTGACCACATACTTAGTTTCTTGCCCATTTAGGAGTAGGTTTTTGATTAGACAAGACTTTATAAGGTTCATATCAAATTTTCCTGAGTTGAATCCTAGAGTTGGAACTTCCTTTAGCCATTCCTCGAAGTCGGCTAGAAGTTTTTCATGTTCAGCTAATCCAGAAAGGGTGTGCTCATAGATTTCCCTAAGAAGTTCGTAGGCCTTATCGGCTATCTCTTCCATATAGTCCTTCATTCGGACCACCAAATCATAAGGATCCCCAGTTGTAATTAGGCAATTCGGAGTTTCATACCCCGGGACATTGGATGCAATAGAAACAGAGGCGGGAACCAGTTCTTTTTCATAAATCAATTTAGGTCCACTTTTCTTATCAGTTGGCTTGAACATGCATTCGAAATCGTAGGAAATTCTGAAAGGATAATACCATTCTGGAACCGGGATTCCTAACTCACTAATTTTTTGTAGGATTGTTTTTGTAGGTCCAACTCCTCCACCTGGAAATATATGCTTGATACCTTGTTCACAGCTTTTGGTATGGCGGATGAAATTAAAGTGTTGATGGAATAGTTTGTCGCAATTTGAGCACTTCCAAGTTTGGGTGAATTTATTTAAATTTTTAATGAAAGAGAAGTGGTTTTCGTAAATATTTAGGGCCATTTTCCTGGAATGCTTTCCCAGAGGCCTTCGAATAAGTTTGGCTGCAACGTCTGTAACCTCTTGATCTCTTTCGTGGTTTCTAATTAAAAGCTCATTTAGGTCCTCGGGTTCCTCATCGGCTTCCTCAGCTGTAGGTCCAAGTTCGTAAACTGAAATACCAATATCAAATTTTTCCTCCACCTCATCTAGTTCCTCAAGGCAAACCCCATTAAATTCTTCCCCAGGTTGTACCCACTGATCGATTAGCTCATTTGTTTTTTCCTCTAATGCATTCAATTTTGATCCAAGACCAAGAGCTAAGCATCTAAATAAACACTTTTCGTCTTGGTAGGGTCTTCCTGAATGTTTATTAGTAACCAATGCATTGAGACCTCGGTTATTTTTTACGTAATCTGGAAGATATCTAGCTTCACCCACAGAATAGGAGATCAATTTATTAATGTAAAAGCAAACATTTGTAACTTGTAGTACAGTCCATTTTGTATTAGGGCGCTGTTGTCTAACCCACTCGAAGATATCTCCTCTGTCCAATTCGTAGAAAATTTTCCCTAGGTCCCCCTCATTTGAAATATGGATTGGCTCATCAAAATAGCGGCTATTTCCCGATGGGTAGTAGTATCTTAGCTCCCCGTCTTCGATGTTCCTAAGAACGAACCCGAAAGAAAGGTTGAATTTAAACTGCCATCTCTGAAGTTTGAAAATAACTTTAATCAGTTCCTTAATCTGAGACGTACTGTCTATTCTGAAATTGTACCTATTTTGAATACCAGACGAAACAAAGTAGCGAGTCCTAATTCGACTCCAGTTTTCTCTGTAGATTTGGGCAAGGTCCTCGGGGAAATCCTTTACAATACTCCTAGTCAATTTGGGGGCGTCTTCAGTAGGGAGATTAGAGAAATGTGTTTGCCTAAGTGTTCTGGGGTCTGGAACATTTGGGGCTTCCCGGTGAGTCCGAAGATGGCCCTGATAACCTTTGTAGGTCCTATATGTAAAGCCGCATTTTCGGCATTCATAGGAAGGGGGAGCAACTGTTGGGTGAAACTTTATGGTGTGCCTTTCCAAGTTAAATTTCCTGGTAAAGGTCTTTTCACAATGTGGGCACTGGAAGATGGGGTTGGTAGAATGGGATGCCTTGTGCTTCTTCAGCTCGGCCAAATTGGGGAATGACTCATTGCAAATGGAACAGAGGTG
>JASAND010002057.1:0-17173 GCA_030248195.1 Trissonchulus latispiculum | reverse complement strand
TAACGCAATAGGCTGCGCAGCAGGTCTACAATTTCAGAAAATGTTCGTCCGGCGTAAACTCAATTGTTTGCATAAAATATTGCTTGTTTTTTACGAATGTTTGGTCAAAAACGTTAAAAATTCGCAATTTTTGCTAATTTCGGGGCAGATCCCCAAAGAATTTGGAATTTTTTAGGGGTAAACCCCTCGCCGAGGACGGAGTAGACCACTCCAGAATCGGATCCCGAGTTAATGTATGCCTAGGACCATAGGTTAACGCGGGGGGGGGGTCTTGGGGGGGGGCTCCAATCCCCACAAACCCAACGCTTAGATTGTGGAGGGTCAACTAGCAAATCTTTTGTTATTCTCTTCTCAGAATAAAATTATTAACATTATTAACTCAGAATTAACATGGCCTTATTTGGTGTACACTTCCATTTGTTTCATTACCTAGTTGGTTTAAGCACAGCGAAAGTAATATATAAAGCAAAATTAATCACAAAAATTTTAATTAAAATGCAATGGTCAAGTATTATAACTTTCAAAAGCTTCTGTTAAAAGCATTGTTCTTCGAAGCATTGTTCTTCAAGAGCATTGTTCTTCGAAGAAACAGTTTTGAGCAGAAATTTGCTTCTTTAGACAAAAACACCAAAATTTTCAAAACACGACCCGACACACATTTTTCTGGAACATAGCAACGTCAGAGAAAATACGAAAGTACTTTATCACTATAAATTCTTCGAAAATAAAGCGTTATTCAGATTTTATTCTTACCTCGGAGTAAGAATAAAATCTGAATAACTTGCACTGCCTATTCTGATTTTATTCACATTTTATTCAGATTTAACTTGGTGCAACGGAATGTGCAGTTATTCAGATTTTATTCATATTTGGTGCAATCCGCTGTTAGACTGCCGTACTGTTCATGTTGTTGATGCTGCTTTTTGTTAACGAAAAAATTAATATGGAGTTTTTCAAGAGCTAGTTTTGATCACTTTTCCAGGTAAGTTTGTGAAATTTGACACATCTTAGACAACAATTTGATATTTCGGGAGTAAATTATATCATGAAATGGAACTACTTTTTGTTGTTATTGTATAGCGCAGTTTTGAATGCCTAGAATGAGATGATTGTCATATGATGTATGATTTAATTGTTTGTCTTTTAACATTTGCGACAATTGCAAGAAAAACACGGATTTCAGTAGACAGACAGTCAGACAGCAATTACTGCAATTCGTGGAGCATTATTCCTTTACTTTTAAGGTTCATTCCTGGATATTGTCTGAAAATTTAATGAAAAACACTGCACCATAATTCTTATCGTACTGGCATTAATCTTTTTGTTTGCCAATCCCTTCTTTCTGTTAACTAAAGGGTTAACTAAAGGCTAACTAGGAAGAACGCGTTGCCGCTCTACGCGTTAGCATTAGCGCGGAAACGCAAATTTCGTTATGTTCAATCCTACATATATCTAACTAAAGGTCACATTCATAGTTCCAGACACAAGCAGTCGCGCGTATGTAAGCGTCTGCTGCGGTCGTGAGCATGAATATGCTACGATTAATTTTAAACGGTTAAAACGGCATGTTACAATTTGAAACGTCGACGTGCGTCTTAATGCGTTCGCTACTATGATTGCACCTTTAGAATGGCCACCACGTCCACTGACAACTTTAGTATTGCACAGCACTTTTTTAACTGTTTTTTGTTCCAAGATTGTTCAGAGATCCAAGATTGTTCAGAGATCCAAGATTGTTCAGAGATCCAAGATTGTTCAGATTGTTCAGAGCATCTAGAAAGAGTCACTTCTATAAATATCTTAGCTTATACCAGTGCCGTCTTTAGAAACCTCCATTCAGGCCTGCAAGACAGGTCCAGCGGTCTCAGAGGGACGGTCCGGCCGACCCTAAAGTGGGGCCGGCTGGATCGGATCGTAGTAAGAAAAATAGGAAGCGGGCCGGGCCGAGCGGAGCACATATCCACATGCGTTATTTTTGTGTTCACGAATCTTGTTTGCACAAGCCAAGCCAAGCAACTAGGTCGTATCACAATAGTTAAAGTGCAACCTGCCAGTTTGCGATAATAATAGTTCTGCGCAATCGCTGAAAAAATTGTTGCATGTCAGCAAAAGCTGAAAACACTACGGAAAATGTCCATTCATTGGCATGTATTTGTGGTTTCTTCAAATTGGTACACTTGGTTCAATGTTACTGCTTACGTAGTGCGTACTGCGTAGTTCATTGAACAAGCCAATCCCTCTTCTGACTGAACGTCATCCAATTCCGGGTTCTGGTGCAAACATGACTGTGGGAAGGCTAAATCGTCGCTCAAATGTGATTTGTGCGAGCACTACTGTCTGATTCAATTTGAAAGAGATCAAAAATAAAATTAACTGTTAGATTTAGACATCTGTTGCCGTTTTTGTTCATTTTAGAAATGACAATTGCTTTTCAGAGTTCTGCTTTGCAGTGTAGCTTCTGTAAAATTGAGCTCTAATAAATAAAAAAGTAGGCCCCAAAAGAGGCAGTATTCCTTAGTAGACAAGTTTTTATTCAATTGCAGAATTGTCTCTGTCGGAAGGTCTTTTAAGGTGGTGATAAAGTTTGCACCATTATTACTCATTCATCATTTGGAGTTAAGAAGCCATTTTTAAATCAAAATGCAGCTTGACATTTTATCTTTTTAACGCATACCATGAAACTAATGTTGCTTTTCTGAAGTATATTTTGCACATTTTAGAAGAAGTATAATTTTCCAGATTTTTTTCAGACTCAAATTTTTTCGCGAGACATCGTTTATATCAGACAATACCTCCATCAAATAGCTGGGGCCGATTTTTTATACCGCCGGAGGCGGTATACTTGTAATGGGTTGACCCATCTGAATTCATATGTTTTGCATGTAAATTGCTTGGCGCGGAGGATTTCCGTCCTATCTTCAACACATGTCCCTGTTACGCAGGTTTTTTTGCCCAACAATTTTTCTATGATTTTGCAATTGTTAGAGCATCATTACAGTTAATTTAGTTAATTTTCAACGCCCTGTAAATTGTTTTGCACACGATCACTCTCCGCCTTTTCTCATATTACCGAAAATCGGGCGTTATTTGCCTGTCACTTGATTGGCAGAGGTTTAACAGATCAATAAATAGCTACAACTGATATTACAATTTTCGTGTGCAAAGACTGATTTTGCGCTTGCACTGTATTTATTTCATTAGTGTTTGCTTTGCTTCAGAATTTAGATAAAATAAATTGTTTAAAATGAACATATATAAATGATAACTTTCTCTCACGCAGTTTACTCGATAAAATCGCTATAGTCAGAGTAGTGCAGTGGCTAGGGTGTCCGCTTGGCACTCTTCCGGACACAGATCGAATCCTTCTTCCAGTATAATTTTAGTTTCACAATTGGCAGTGGCAAATTTCAATAAAATACTCTCATTCTTTTGTCTCAGAAACGGTAAATGTCGTGGAGTTGAAACTAGTCAAAAGCTAACGTCACCGTACACTAGAACAGTATGATGAAAACAAACAAAACGTTGAACACATACATCCCAAAATCTACGGCGGTATTATTCCCCTTTTAAGGGGTAACTTGTTTTA
This sequence comes from Trissonchulus latispiculum, assembly GCA_030248195.1. Taxonomy (NCBI): domain Eukaryota; kingdom Metazoa; phylum Nematoda; class Enoplea; order Enoplida; family Ironidae; genus Trissonchulus; species Trissonchulus latispiculum. The sequence continues at coordinate 13,587 of JASAND010002057.1, read as the reverse complement.
ATTATGAAATCGCTCTTCGTTATAGAGAAATAACCTGTATTTTGTCTACTTTTCCCAAATTTGTCAAGCGATTACTTTAGCTAGAAAGCAGTAATCGGGGCAACTAAAAAACTTCCCTGGGTATATTTGTGTCGAACTCATCTGTTAAGTAGCAGCCCTCCAGCTTGCATGGTGAATGCTCCACAATCTTTGAAAAAAATAGGTCGTGTTTTTGCAAAAACTGCATTTTTTATGATAGCAGCCTACGGGAAAGCTGTTGGAAGACGATCATGGGTCGGATAATTTGCCCCTATGAGACCTTCAGATTGACGCCCTTAGTTTGATGTTGCGGCTTGCATAGTTTATGAAATGATCGATTATGAATTGTTTTCTGCAAAAATGACAAGTTTTCGACGCCAAAACAAGAAAATCGGCTATATCTCAAGGTAGAGCAGAGCTAGAACGTCGCTTTAAAAAGCAAAAATATGAAGCTCAATGAGATCTTTCGAATAAATATAGTCATAACTGTATAACTGCTGTCAAGCTCTCAGAAATTTGGAAAAGCGCCCTGACCGGATATCTCGAATTTTTGAATCGGAATTGTGCGGAGAGTGCTAGAACGCTAAAAGAACGTTTTTCGGAAAGTTTCGTCATATTTCATCTTGATTTACGCCGCCAACCAACAATATGTGCCCAAAAGGAATCACCACCTTAAACATAAAAATCTTCAAAATTCATTATGACCTCAAATTTTTTACAAAAGCTAATATATTTTGATGCAGTTATATTATATATATGCTAAAAACAACCCGCCGATGCCTTAAAGGCAGAAAGTATATAGCTCAATTTTTAAAAACTTTAACAGGTCACCAAAAACTCAAGGTAGAGAAGAGCTAGATTGTTGCATTAAAAAGCAAAAATATGAGACTCAACGAGATTTTCGAATGAATATAGTCATAACTGTATAACCGCTGCCAAACTTTCAGAAATTGGGAGAAACCGCCCTGACCGGAAATCCCGAATTTTTTAATCGGGGTTGCGCGGAGAATGTTAGAACGCTAAAAGAACGTATTTCGGAAAGTTTAGACAAATTTCACCATACATTAACATAGGGTCGAGTCCTGGGGGGGCTTGTCCCCAAAAAATTTTGAGGGGGCTTGTACCTTGAACAAAAATTTTCAGGGGGCTTGTACCTCAAGAATAAGTATGTAAAATTTTTCGAAAAATTAACGCTAATTTTATTAAAATTTGCAATTTTTCATCAAAATATGCAAAAAATCCTCAATTTTTGGAAAAAATTTCAAAATTTTGCCCGATTTTCCCGAGAAATTAAACATTTTAGCTGAAAAATTCCGGCGAAGCCGGAAATTTTTTGAAATTTTACTGTAAAACTAATTTTTTCAGCCTATTTTTAGTTACCCATTGGCCATTTTTCCGTTACCCCTTGTCCCCGACGACGATAGGGCTTGTACCTTGTCCGGGCTGGGGGGGGGGCTTGGACCCCCCTAGACCCCCCCCCGCGTTAACCTATGAATTTCACACAGATTTAAGGTTAAGGTGGTGATTCCTTTTGGGCACATATTGTTGGCTGACGGCTCAAACCAAGATGAAATTTGATGAAACTTTCCAGAATAAGTTCATTTGGTGTTCTAACATCCTCCGCGCAATCCCGCTTCAAAATTTCGAGATTTCCGTTCAGGGTGGTTTTTGCCAATTGTTTACAGTTGAGCAGCAGGTGCAATGTTATGACTATACTCATTTGAAAATCTCATTGAGCTTCATATTTTTGCTTTTTAAAGCAACGTTCTAGCTTTTCTCTACGGTGAGATATAACCGATTTTCTTATTTTGGCGTTGAAAACTTGTCATCAAATAATCTAAGATTTCTTGAGCTACGCAAGCCGTAAAATTTAACTAAGGGTGTCGATTTGAAGGTCTCGTCGAGGCCGATAACTCGAGGCATGATCGTCTTCCAACAGCTATCCCGTAGGCTGCTATCATAAAAAATGTAGTTTTTGCAAAAACATGACCAAATTTTTCCCAGCGATTGTGTAGCATTTACTATGCAAGCTAGAGGGTTGCCACTTACTAGACATGTTTTACACAAAAATACCCAGGGACCCTTTTTTAGTTGCCCCGATTGCTGCTTTGTAGCTAAAGTGACCGCTTGCTAAAGTTGGGAAAAGTAGGCAAAATCCAGGTTGCGCAAACATTTTAGCTAATTTCTTCATAACGAAGAGTGATTTCATGATAATTAAAAAAGGGTCCCCAGCTATTTGATAGTGGAATCGAATGATCGATGCTTTACGAAAATATTTACTTTAGTCTGCAAAAAATCTGGAAAATTAAAGTACTTCGAAAATCCAGTGAAATAGTTTCCGAAAACTGAAGTTAGTTTCATTGCATTCATTAGAAAGGAAAAATCTTAAGCTCCATTTTGATATAAGAATGGTGTTTTAACTTCAAGTAATGAATGAGTATTAAGGGTTTAAAGTTGATGTCTCCAAAAGGAATCACCACCTTAAGTGTTGGAAGCTGCAGGTTTGGTTTACAATGTCTCTTGACTTTCCTTTGTTTCTTTTGATATCGAACTACTGTCATCATTTGAAATATCTCACTAAATGTTTTTGCTTTCTTATCAGACCAGATTTTCCTCAGCATGGCACAATGCAGACAGTTAACATCATGGGATTCAGCAGTATAGCTGATAAACTTACATTCTTTCCTCCAAATAAACAAAATTTTTCTGCACAAAATTTCTATTAATTTTCATTCCGCTGCTTAATTTTTCCCGAATTCTCAATGAACTCTATGGTCATCAGGGAGTATCATCAAAAATCGGCCATTGCTGACAGCCGAAAACTGCGCGAATGCTCTCAGTTCTGCGGCTCCAAAACATATTTTGCATAATCCGAATGCAAAAAATCTGAGCTAAGCTAGCCCTGTGTGGAAGATAGGGCTTCTGAATGGAGAAATGACTCACAATGCACTAAACATACTGTTTACTTTTTATACATTCTTGCTCCAGCAGGAATAATAACTGATAGTCACGAATCAAGTTGCAGCAGGAACATAGAATACGCTTCACTACTACACTAAATTTTTGCATAAAACTAATTTGCATACCTAGCATACATACCTAATGTTGAAAACTGAACTACCTGTGTTTTTATAGAAAGAATTATGAAAAGAATTATGTTTGTGTAATATCAAGAGTACATAATACATAAGAGTATGACAACAGTCATACTCTATGTATTATAAACGTGACCCATCCTCACTTCACTTCAAAGGAATTTGTGCGCTATACTTGCGTTCTAAAGCTCGAAACAGACACAAAACTCGCGCATGTAGTGCTTGTGTTTTCGAGCTTTAAAACACAAGCACAGAGCGAGTGAGCTTACCCCTGTTTCGACTGGGTACCAATTTGGCGGGGGGGGGTCGCTGGGGTCCATTTTGCGGGATGGGTCAGCCGTTAGCGTGTAGCGGGGCTAGTAGTTTAACCTACGTACTAACACCGTTACCACGCCCAGACGTAGCGGACGCGGAGACCGTGGCACAGATGGATAACTGACCGACTACAGGAGACGGTCGGGACAGCCTCGCCAGACAATATACGCAGGGGTAATCCGATCCTAAGGGCGAGATGACTCGCACTCTCACTCACTCAGAATGAACTACCTACCTAGCAGGAGCTCAGAAAGACTTAGCCTAGCTAAATACACTTTAATAAAGAACAGAACAACGAGTTATAGTAATAACAATACAATAAAATACAGGGATGATCCCTCAGACAAACACAAACAAACAAACTACAAACACTAACTTACAGTTACAGCGGCTGACTGGGGTCAGCCAACGTACCAAGCTCTGGGGAGAGCTGAGGGGAGACACAATAATAAACACAGCAAATAAGGGGGGAGAGAGTAGATTTAAACACGACTGTACACAACGGCAGAATAATACAAGAGTGAAGGGGGAAGCGAGTGTTGGGTTGAACCCTCCCACGAGCGCCCCCTAGTGAGAATTTGCCCCCAATCACGTAGCTCCCAAAGTCACGAGGGGGGAACCCACCCAATCCCACGCATACACGTTGGGGGAGCTACGTGACTTGCAAACGTGTCCCAGCCCACTTGATGATGTTATGAGAAGCCAGGCGGGTAGCTAGCCTAGCTACTCACCAGCAACGGAAAGGTTGATCATGCCAACCTTGATCCGTTACATCTCCCCAGGGCTCGCCATCCGAACTCCCGAGAGGATCACTGCACAAATGGCGAACTGGTACGTGAGCTGAACTCTCAACAAGTACATACAGTACAGAGCAATGATGCTACAAGTACAATGCAACTGCAAGTCATAAGCCATAAGCTCATAGTCCAAATTAACAAGTGTAGAAAAAACACAAAAATAAATGATTAAATACTACATAGCACAGAGATTATGCATATACTAAGCGCTATGAAGCACTAGTAACAGTCAAAAATTAAAGCACAAAGTGACAAAGATTAAGCATAAGTATTTGTTTGGCCAAAAATACACGTATTAAAAATAGAACCGTATTAAGTAAACTGGGATTATTAAGTAACTTAATATGAAAATACAAATGACTTTCCAAACGTAACTCATGGGAAAGAGGAGTTACCCTCCTTTGGAATGTATAGTCAAACGAGTGTGTTAATAAATGTTAACAAAGAAGTAAAAGTTGAACTTTCAGATAAAATATTAATTAAATTTAAGTTAAACCAAGCTGAGCTAGGGTTTATCAGGCCGTCGCTCAACAAGGCAAACTGCCTATGATAATAATAATCATAATAATAAAATAACCATAGAAAATACACACCGTTAGGTGGAGGTCCTATGGGAAGAAAAACCCCACCCTCCCTAGGTAAAATTATGTATTTTCATATGACGAGAATCGTCACTGGGTTTTTCGACAATATAAGGCACACATATATATGGCATTATGGAATGATTCCTCTCAAAAATAAAGCACTGTACATATTATGAGCAAATGTCATTGGCATAGTAAAACTAGTAGAAAAATACGAAAAATAATGGTTAATATATGACATAGTTATGACAGAGAAACAGGTTCAAAAACCAAAATAAATTCTAGGTTCGCAATTAACAAAATACAAAGAACATTATATGATTATATTATCATAGAGTTTGCATATATACTAAACCCTAAATCCCAGTTTAATTAATTAATACGGTTCTATTTTTAATACGTGTATTTTTGGCTAAACAAATACTTATGCTTAATCTTTGTCACTTTGTGCTTTAATTTTTGATTGTTACTAGTGCTTCATAGTGCCTAGTATATGCATAATCTCTGTGCTATGTAGTATTTAATCACTCGTTTTTGTGTTTTTTCTACACTTGTTAATTTGGACTATGAGCTTATGGCTTATGACTTGCAGTTGCATTGTACTTGTAGCATCATTGCTCTGTACTGTATGTACTTGTTGAGAGTTCAGCTCACGTACCAGTTCGCCATTTGTGCAGTGATCCTCTCGGGAGTTCGGATGGCGAGCCCTGGGGAGATGTAACGGATCAAGGTTGGCATGATCAACCTTTCCGTTGCTGGTGAGTAGCTAGGCTAGCTACCCGCCTGGCTTCTCATAACATCATCAAGTGGGCTGGGACACGTTTGCAAGTCACGTAGCTCCCCCAACGTGTATGCGTGGGATTGGGTGGGTTCCCCCCCCTCGTGACTTTGGGAGCTACGTGATTGGGGGCAAATTCTCACTAGGGGGCGCTCGTGGGAGGGTTCAACCCAACACTCGCTTCCCCCCTTCACTCTTGTTTATTCTGCCTTTGTGTACAGTCGTGTTTAAATCTACTCTCTCCCCCTTATTTGCTGTGTATATTATTGTGTCTCCCCTCAGCTCTCCCCAGAGCTTGGTACGTTGGCTGACCCCAGTCAGCCGCTGTAACTGTAAGTCTAGTTTATAGTTTGTTTGTTTGTGTCTGTCTGAGGGATCATCCCTGTATTTTATTGTGTTGTTATATTACTATAATTTGTTGTTCCTATCCTTATTAAAGTGTATTTAGTTAGGTTTGAGTTTTCTGAGCTCCTGCTAGGTAGGTAGTTCATTCTTAAGTGAGTGAGAGTGCGAGTCATCTCGCCCTTAGGATCGGATTACCCCTGCGTATATTGTCTGGCGAGGCTGTCCCGACCGTCTCCTGTAGTCGGTCAGTTATCCATCTGTGCCACGGTCTCCGCGTCCGCTACGTCTGGGCGTGGTAACGGTGTTAGTACGTAGGTTAAACTACTAGCCCCGCTACACTTTACACTTTAACATTCTAATGACATTTGGACACAGAAATTTGTAAAATTCTCCCTCCCTCCCCCTCTTCTTTTTTTCCCCGTTACCACGCCCTGACGTAGCGGACGCGGAGACCGGGCACAGTGGATAACAGACCGACTACAGGAGACGGTCGGGACAGCCTCGCCAGACAATATACGCAGTAAATAGTCCGATCCTAAGGGCGAGATGACTCGCACTCTCACTCACTCAGAATGTAACTACCTACCTAGCAGGAGCTCAGAAAGACTTATCCTAACTAAATACACTTTAATAAGAACGAAACAACAAGTTATAGTTAATAACAATACAATAATAATACTGGGATGAACCCTCAGTCACACAAACAAACACAATAAACTAGACTTACAGTTACAGCGGGCTGACAGGGGTCAGCCAACGTACCAAGCTCTGGGGAGAGCTGAGGGAGAGACACAGAATATATACAGTAAATAAGGGGGAGAGTAGCAGAATTAGACACGACTGTACACAACGGCAGAAATAACAATAAGTGAATAGGGGAGCGGGTGTATGGGTTGGACCCTCCCACGAGCGCCCCCTAGTGAGAATTTGCCCCCAATCACGTAGCTCCCAAAGTCACGAGGGGGGGAACCCACCCAATCCCACGCATACACGTTGGGGGAGCTACGTGACTTGCAAACGTGTCCCAGCCCACTTGATGATGTTATGATAAGCCAAGCGGGTAGCTAGCCTAGCTACAACCGCCAGCAACGGAAAGGTTGACCATTCCAACCTTGATCCGTTACATTCAGAAGCCCTCTATCTTCCACACAGGGCTAGCTCAGCTCAGATTTTTTGCATTCGGATTATGCAAAATATGTTTTGGAGCCGCAGAACTGAGAGCATTCGCAAGCAGTTTTCGGCTGTCAGCAATGGCCGATTTTTGATGATACTCCCTGATGACCATAGAGTTCATTGAGAATTCGGGAAAAATTAAGCAGCGGAATGAAAATTAATAGAAATTTTGTGCAGAAAAATTTTGTTTATTTGGAGGAAAGAATGTAAGTTTATCAGCTATACCGCTGAATCCCATGATGTTAACTGTCTGCATTGTGCCATGCTGAGGAAAATTTAGTCTGATAAGAAAGCAAAAACATTTAGTGACATATTCGAGTGATGACAGTAGTTCGATATCAAAAGAAACAAAGGAAAGTCAAGAGACATTGTAAAACAAACCTGCAGCTTCCAACACTTAAGGTGGTGATTCCTTTTGGAGACATCAACTTTAAACCCTTAATACTCATTCACTACTTGAAGTTAAAACACCATTCTTATATCAAAATGGAGCTTAAGATTTTTCCTTTCTAATGAATGCAATGAAACTAACTTCAGTTTTCGGAAACTATTTCACTGGATTTTCGAAGCACTTTAATTTTCCTGATTTTTTGCAGACCAAAGTAAATATTTTCGTAAAGCATCGATCATTCGATTCCACTATCAAATAGCTGGGGATCCTTTTTTAGTTATCATGAAATCACTCTTCGTTATGAAGAAATTAACTAAAATGTTTGCGCAACCTGGATTTCGCCTACTTTTCCCAGCTTTTTAGCAAGCGGCCACTTTAACTACAAAGCAGCAATCGGGGCAACTAAAAAAGGCTCCCTGGGTATTTTTAGGTAAAACATGTCTAGTAAGTGGCAACTCTCTAGCTTGCATAGTAAATGCTCCACAATCGCTGGAAAAAATTTGGTCATGTTTTTGCAAAAACTACATTTTCTATGATAGCAGCTCACGGGATAGCAGTTGGAAGACGATCACGCTCGAGTTATCGGCCTCGACGAGACCTTCCAAATCGACACCCTTGGCTAAATTTTACGGCTTGCGTAGCTCAAGAAATCTTAGATTATTTGATGACAAGTTTTCAACGCCAAAAATAAGAAAATCGGTTATATCTCACCGTAGAGAAAAGTTAGAACGTTGCTTTAAAAAGCAAAATATGAAGCTCAATGAGATTTTCAAATGAGTATAGTCATAACATTGCACCTGCTGCTCAACTGTAAACAATTGGCAAAAACCACCCTGAACGGAAATCTCGAAATTTTGAAGCGGGATTGCGCGGAGGATGTTAGAACACCAAATGAATTTATTCGGAAAGTTTCATCAAATTTCATCTTGGTTTGAGCCGTCAGCCAACAATATGTGCCCAAAAGGAATCACCACCTTAACCTTAAATCTGTGTGAAATTCATAGGTTAACGCGGGGGGGGTCTAGGGGGTCCAAGCCCCCCCCAGCCTGGACAAGGTACAAGCCCTAATGTCGTCGGGGACAAGGGGTAACGGAAAAATGGCCAATGGGTAACTAAAAATAGGCTGAAAAAATTAGTTTTACAGTAAAATTTCAAAAATTTCGGCTTCGCCGGAATTTTTCAGCTAAAATGTTTAATTTCTCGGGAAAATCGGGCAAAATTTTGGAAATTTTTTCCAAAAATTGAGGATTTTTGTGCATATTTTGATGAAAAATAAATTGCAAATTTTAATAAAATTAGCGTTAATTTTTTGAAAAATTTTACATACTTATTCTTGAGGTACAAGCCCCTGAAAATTTTTGTTCAAGGTACAAGCCCCCTCAAAATTTTTTGGGGACAAGCCCCCCCCCAGGACTCGACCCCTTCTATGTTAATGTTGGTGAAATTTGTCTAAACTTTCCGAAATACGTTCTTTTTTAGCGTTCTAATTTTCCGCGCAACCCCGATTAAAAAATTCGGGATTTCCGGTCAGGGCGGTTTCTCCAATTTCTGAAAGTTTGGCAGCGGTTATACAGTTATGACTATATTCATTCGAAAATCTCGTTGAGTCTCATATTTTTGCTTTTTTAATGCAACAATCTAGCTCTTCTCTACCTTGAGTTTTTGGTGACCTGTTAAAGTTTTTAAAAATTGAGCTATATACTTTCTGCCTTTAAGGCATCGGCGGGTTGTTTTTAGCATATATATAATATAACTGCATCAAAATATATTAGCTTTTGTAAAAAATTTGAGGTCATAATGAATTTTGAAGATTTTTATGTTTAAGGTGGTGATTCCCCCTGGGCACATATTGTTGGTTGGCGGCGTAAATCAAGATGAAATATGACGAAACTTTCCGAAAAACGTTCTTTTAGCGTTCTAGCACTCTCCGCACAATTCCGATTCAAAAATTCGAGATATCCGGTCAGGGCGCTTTTCCAAATTTCTGAGAGCTTGACAGCAGTTATACAGTTATGACTATATTTATTCGAAAGATCTCATTGAGCTTCATATTTTTGCTTTTTAAAGCGACGTTCTAGCTCTGCTCTACCTTGAGATATAGCCGATTTTCTTGTTTTGGCGTCGAAAACTTGTCATTTTTGCAGAAAACAATTCATAATCGATCATTTCATAAACTATGCAAGCCGCAACATCAAACTAAGGGCGTCAATCTGAAGGTCTCATAGGGGCACCCTATCCGACCCATGATCGTCTTCCAACAGCTTTCCCGTAGGCTGCTATCATAAAAAATGCAGTTTTTGCAAAAACACGACCTATTTTTTTCAAAGATTGTGGAGCATTCACCATGCAAGCTGGAGGGCTGCTACTTAACAGATGAGTTCGACACAAATATACCCAGGGAAGTTTTTTAGTTGCCCCGATTACTGCTTTCTAGCTAAAGTAATCGCTTGACAAATTTGGGAAAAGTAGAGACAAAATACAGGTTATTTCTCTATAACGAAGAGCGATTTCATAATTAAAACAAGTTACCCCTTAAAAGGGGAATAATACCGCCGTAGATTTTGGGATGTATGTGTTCAACGTTTTGTTTGTTTTCATCATACTGTTCTCGCGTAATAAGACGTTAGCTTTTGACTAGTTTCAACTCCACGACATTTACCGTTTCTGAGACAAAAGAATGAGAGTATTTTATTGAAATTTGCCACTGCCAATTGTGAAACTAAAATTATACTTGGAAGAAGGATTCGATCTGTGTCCGGAAGAGTGCCAAGCGGACACCCTAGCCACTGCACTACTCTGACTATAGCGATTTTATCGAGTAAACTGCGTGAGAGAAAGTTATCATTTATATATGTTCATTTTAAACAATTTATTTTATCTAAATTCTGAAGCAAAGCAAACACTAATGAAATAAATACAGTGCAAGCGCAAAATCAGTCTTTGCACACGAAAATTGTGTCATCAGTTGTAGCTAGCTATTGATCTGTTAAACCTCTGCCAATCAAGGGACATTGCGCAAATAACGCCCGATTTTCGGTAATATGAGAAAAGGCGGAGAGTGATCGTGTGCAAAACAATTTACAGGGCGTTGAAAATTAACTAAATTAACTGTAATGATGCTCTAACAATTGCAAAATCATAGAAAAATTGTTGGGCAAAAAAACCCAAGTAACAGGGACATGCGATGAAGATAGGACGGAAATCCTCCGCGCCAAGCAATTTACATCTAAAACATATGAATTCAGATGGGTCAACCCATTACAAGTATACTGCCTCCGGCGGTATAAAAAATCGGCCCCAGCTATTTGATGGAGGTATTGTCTGATATAAACGATGTCTCGCGAAAAAATTTGAGTTCAAAAAAAATCTGGAAAATTATACTTCTTCTAAAATGTGCAAAATATACTTCAGAAAAGCAACATTAGTTTCATGGTATGCGTTAAAAAGGAGATAAATGAACAAGCTGCATTTTGATTTAAAAATGGCTTCTTAACTCCAAATGATGAATGAGTAATAATGGTGCAAACTTTATCACCACCTTAAAAGACCTTCCGACAGAGACAATTCTGCAATTGAATAAAAACTTGTCTACTAAGGAATACTGCCTCTTTTGGGGCCTACTTTTTTATTTATTAGAGCTCAATTTTACAGAAGCTACACTGCAAAGCAGAACTCTGAAAAGCAACGTTACTACTTAAAATGAACAAAAACGGCAACAGATGTCTAAATCTAACAGTTAATTTTATTTTTGATCTCTTTCAAATTGAATCAGACAGTAGTGCTCGCACAAATCACATTTGAGCGACGATTTAGCCTTCCCACAGTCATGTTTGCACCAGAACCCGGAATTGGATGACGTTCAGTCAGAAGAGGGATTGGCTTGTTCAATGAACTACGCAGTACGCACTACGTAAGCAGTAACATTGAACCAAGTGTACCAATTTGAAGAAACCACAAATACATGCCAATGAATGGACATTTTCCGTAGTGTTTTCAGCTTTTGCTGACATGCAACAATTTTTTTCAGCGATTGCGCAGAACTATTATTATCGCAAACTGGCGGGTTGCACTTTAACTATTGTGATACGACCTAGTTGCTTGGCTTGGCTTGTGCAAACAAGATTCGTGAACACAAAAATAACGCATGTGGATATGTGCTCCGCCCGGCCCGGCCCGCTTCCTATTTTTCTTACTACGATCCGATCCAGCCGGCCCCACTTTAGGGTCGGCCGGACCGTCCCTCTGAGACCGCTGGACCTGTCTTGCAGGCCTGAATGGAGGTTTCTAAAGACGGCACTGGTATAAGCTAAGATATTTATAGAAGTGACTCTTTCTAGATGCTCTGAACAATCTGAACAATCTTGGATCTCTGAACAATCTTGGATCTCTGAACAATCTTGGAACAAAAAACAGTTAAAAAGTGCTGTGCAATACTAAAGTTGTCAGTGGACATGGTGGCCATTCTAAAGGTGCAATCATAGTAGCGAACGCATTAAGACGCACGTCGACGTTTCAAATTGTAACATGCCGTTTTAACCGTTTAAAATTAATCGTAGCATATTCATGCTCACGACCGCAGCAGACGCTTACATACGCGCGACTGCTTGTGTCTGGAACTATGAATGTGACCTTTAGTTAGATATATGTAGGATTGAACATAACGAAATTTGCGTTTCCGCGCTAATGCTAACGCGTAGAGCGGCAACGCGTTCTTCCTAGTTAGCCTTTAGTTAACCCTTTAGTTAACAGAAAGAAGGGATTGGCAAACAAAAAAGATTAATGCCAGTACGATAAGAATTATGGTGCAGTGTTTTTCATTAAATTTTCAGACAATATCCAGGAATGAACCTAAAAGTCAAGGAATAATGCTCCACGAATTGCAGTAATTGCTGTCTGACTGTCTGTCTACTGAAATCTGTGTTTTTCTTGCAATTGTCGCAAATGTTAAAAGACAAACAATTAAATCATACATCATATGACAATGATCTCATTCTACGCATTCAAAACTGCGCTATAAAATAACAACAAAAAGTAGTTCCATTTCATGATATAATTTACTCCCGAAATATCAAATTGTTGTCTAAGATGTGTCAAATTTCACAAACTTACCTGGAAAAGTGATCAAAACTAGCTCTTGAAAAACTCCATATTAATTTTTTCGTTAACAAAAAGCAGCATCAACAACATGAACAGTACGGCAGTCTAACAGCGGATTGCACCAAATATGAATAAAATCTGAATAACTGCACACTCCGTTGCACCAAGTTAAATCTGAATAAAATGTGAATAAAATCAGAATAGGCAGTGCAAGTTATTCAGATTTTATTCTTACTCCGAGGTAAGAATAAAATCTGAATAACGCTTTATTTTCGAAGAATTTATAGTGATAAAGTACTTTCGTATTTTCTCTGACGTTGCTATGTTCCAGAAAAATGTGTGTCGGGTCGTGTTTTGAAAATTTTGGTGTTTTTGTCTAAAGAAGCAAATTTCTGCTCAAAACTGTTTCTTCGAAGAACAATGCTTTTGAAGAACAATGCTTCGAAGAACAATGCTTTTAACAGAAGCTTTTGAAAGTTATAATACTTGACCATTGCATTTTAATTAAAATTTTTGTGATTAATTTTGCTTTATATATTACTTTCGCTGTGCTTAAACCAACTAGGTAATGAAACAAATGGAAGTGTACACCAAATAAGGCCATGTTAATTCTGAGTTAATAATGTTAATAATTTTATTCTGAGAAGAGAATAACAAAAGATTTGCTAGTTGACCCACCACAATCTAAGCGTTGGGGTTGGGGGGGGCTTGCACCCCCCCAGACCCCCCCCCCCGCGTTAACCTATGGTCCTAGGCATAAATTAACACGGGACCCGATTCTGGAGTGGTCTACTCCGACCTCGGCGAGGGGTTTACTCCTAAAAAATTCCAAAATTCTTTGGGGATCTGCCCCGAAATTAGCAAAAATTGCGAATTTTTAACGTTTTTGACCAAACATTCGTAAAAAACAAGCAATACTTTATGCAAACAATTGAGTTTACGCCGGACGAACATTTTCTGAAATTGTAGACCTGCTGCGCAGCCTATTGCGTTA
>JASAND010002055.1:0-68354 GCA_030248195.1 Trissonchulus latispiculum | reverse complement strand
TCTACAAGGCTATCAGTACGTCATTACCGTCCACCGTAATGGAGGTTCTGTGGGACCTCCACCTGACGGGCGGCCAACCCTGAACAATCTCGGTAAATGTCCCAGGAAGGATGTGAAAACGGTTATGGAAACATTGTTGTTTCAACTCTTGACCCGACTTCATGACCCTCTCTGCTTACAACGCAGTATTGCAGTAAGAAGACCACGGCTTTATCAGAAGCTCAAACATCCTTTGATGCCGCTCTTAGGCGAATCCAGTGATAGAAAGTGTCTGCAAACGATTGGCCTTAGACAACAAGAGCATCGCTTTTTGCCCCATTTGCATGACTAAAGGGAGACTAATTAACGCAAATTATTATCCGTAATTATCTGCATGATTATTAATCATAACTACAATCGTAATTAGACGACTCCTTGCAGCGGATTAACATTTCGCTTCTGTCGTATAGCAAGTTTGATCTAATTTAAAGCTTTTGTGTTTAGTCAGTGACTGTTAGTGTTAACTCAGTTTTTAGTCTGATTATAAAGTGATAAGCGGTACCACCCCCAGAGATTTCGATTTGGTTGTTACGGAGTGTCCGAAACTTCTGATAACACAAACGGAGAGTGTCACGGTTAGGACACAGTGTGCCGTTTTTCCTGCACAACAAACACACTGATCAATGATGGTGACACGGTTGTATTAAAAATTATGCAGGGTTTTCTTGTGCTGATGTGCGACTGGGCGCAAAGTTTCTTATTCGGACGCAACGGCATTGTAACGGAATTGTAACAAGCGTCAGACTCTGTATGTTGACCAGGGACATTATCTGCACGACAACGGCTGACTTTGCCTCCACAAATGAGGCCGGTGACCTCCCCTGCAAATGATTATCCAGTACATTTGTGTACGCTCACTCGCTGGGTGCTGAAACTCAAAACCTTCCATCAGCAGCTGGCCGCTTTCAGCTTCAACACATAAACGTGTACACAATTATGTACTAGGTACTCATTTGTGGAGGGGGTCACTGGAATCCAATTTGTTGGGAGGGGGGGGGGTCAGCCGTTATTGTGCAAATCATGCCCTGAGGTTGATAACTAACTAAATAACGCTTGTCACACTCTTAGTTATTACGTAGTATTTCTATGGCTTCCCGCATTTTTGTAGAAAGATATTCCCAGCTCTAGCCAACCCAGCTTTCCATCCTTAACTGGTTGGTAAATAAGCACTACTGTTGTGGGACGGTATAAATAGAAGTCTGTGTAGAAAAGCCCTTTGTTGTGACTCAGATTTTGAGATAGCAAGCGACTTCGTTAGTGACATTTCGTTTTTGCATAGTTTTTCCTAAAAGTCTTGCCTTACCGTTTTGTCATTTTTGTTTTTTCTGGAGCCAAAACAACAGTTTATACAGTTGAAATCTGACACTTCTGGTCTAAGTGCTTTGTTCGCGTAAATTTAAGGAAACGTAATTTCTCAAAAATATGTTTTCATGAAACTTAGTCAAGGAAAATGAAGCATGAAAACAATATTTTATCGGCTCAAATTTGTTGTGACCAATTTATAACTGGCAAGGCTATGGTTCTTTCTGTTGAATTCTATCATAAAAATTGTTTACTAATGGTCTTAGTATTATCGCTTGTGCACGGGGTAGTCTGCCATGCCACTATTTCTCAAGAGAAGTTATGCAATACCGTCGGTTTCAAATCGTTTTTGAGCTGCTCAGGTTTCCCACCCCACACCCACACACCAACACGCCCACTCACGAGCACACTCTTAGTTCTAACTACTGGACTCTGCTTTTCACAGTTTTCGGGACAGATTACCGTAGAGTGATGCTTAAGTAAGCGGCAGTTGAAACTGCCACACTGATAGCTGAAACTGAAACTGAAACTGAAATTGAGTCTAAGGCCCTATTTCTCTAAAGATTAGACTGATTAGATTAAAATTAATCCGCATTAAAGAAATAGCACCCAGATTAAATATGGTGGAATTAAACGAGTTAATTTTAATCCGTTTAATCCATTTAATCCAGCACTGAAGAAATAGCCATTAAAATTTTAATCCGGATAATTTGTTATCCGTTTAATCAGACCATTTTAGTCTTAAAAGAAATAGACCCTAAGTTGATCTACTGAATGAAAACTCCTTATCCAGCTTAGAAGAAGCCAAATCTTAACCCAGTTCTACGAGTTGTACAAATCGTTTAAGTTCCAGCTAGCCTGCCAATCAATACTGTAGGTACAGCTTTCGGTACCTAATCATCGATTGGTTGCGCTGTGGAAAATTACTGAGCGGATTGGAAGTGAATTGGATTCAAATTTTCTGTTTCCAAGAAGTATGCATCCATACACGCCGAATTCTTTCGCATCTTTCGGTCAGTTTCGTCTGCAGTCCAATATATTCCTTGGACAGACCTGTTTTAGAAAATTTCATATATGCTTTCGTTTGAAGCTGATTTCTGTTTTCGAAAATGATTCACTAAAGTTTTCAGTATTCCTACTTTTGCCGAAACAAAATTAATACAACAGGGAATTCTGGCGATAAGAAATCTTCCATTTACATTGGCCAATCAATGTTTGATACAAAATTTCTATGTATTTTC
Organism: Trissonchulus latispiculum; assembly: GCA_030248195.1. Lineage (NCBI taxonomy): Eukaryota > Metazoa > Nematoda > Enoplea > Enoplida > Ironidae > Trissonchulus > Trissonchulus latispiculum. The sequence goes on along the minus strand of JASAND010002055.1, from coordinate 65,772 downwards.
GCTTGCGTAATTCTCAATTTTTCAAGCAATTTATTAGACTACGACACTGCGTAGTTAGCTACCTTTACCTAAAATTGAAAACAAAAATAGCTGCTCTGCAGGTTATTTTAGTTAGTTTTTAGTTTATTAAAAATAGATTTTAAGAAGGTCCCCTGGGTTTTAGAATACTAGATTTTAACAATTTTGCATTTCAGCCTCCATTTTATTCAATGTCATGAACTTTCTGCTCTAATAACTAAGCTACAAGAGAGCTGCAGTGAAATGAGCTTAAATCAGAATTCGAATCCTATGTTTACAACAAGACATGTGCTGGAAACCGATTATGGGAGGGGGCAGGTTACTAAGGGGTGCCAAAGTTTGTCCGAAACCTGGACAAACCCCGGTTTTGAGGGGACCCCTTGGGAAGGGTGCGGGGATGGCAAGCTTTAACTCTGTTTGGTTAAGTTGGGTCAGGTTCAAACCGGCTAAGTTACACCCAAACTCCTTCCAAGCGCAAGTATTTGCAACTTTCAAAGCGCAAGTGCACTAGGCAACACAGTCGCGGGAAAACGGCTCGCAATTTCCTAGTACATCAAACAAATTCGCCCGCTATATGTACGTGTCCTTTCTTCAAATAAGAGAATACAATCAATATATATAATATACATATAAATAAATATAATACACACACACACACACACACACACACACACACACACACACACACACACACACACACACACACACACACACACACACACACACACACACACACACACACACACACACACACACACACACACACACACACACACACACACACACACACACACACACACACACACACACACACACACACACACACACACACACACACACACACACACACACACACACACACACACACACACACACACACACACACACACACACACACACACACACACACACACACACACACACACACACACACACACACACACACACACACACACACACACACACACACACACACACACACATATATATATATATATATATATATAATAAAAAAAAAAAAATATATATATTGAAACCACAGTACAGTAGTGTGGGTTGATCACTGAAAAACGCGAGGTATATTCGATGTGCGTTGTAAGGACATCGTAAGTTGCTTTGAAGGTGCCTGGAGAAGAGGGAAATTTGGAAGTTCAGCTTTTCATTCAGAATTGACAGTAAAGAATCGGACCTATCAGGAATCAAACCATGGCCATGGTTTTACTTTTCCCCGACATCAGACGTGCTACCACTAAACCGCAGGACCCTCAGCTGCACCTTAGGCCTATCAATCTTTCCTATGCCTGTATCTATGCTTGACACTACAATTTTAGTTAACTTAAACCCGTTAAAAATTTTGTTTTTTTAATCTTTATCATTTTAAACTAGCTTTTTTATCTTCTTGGTACCTGAGTCTAATTTACGTTTTCAAATACGAACCAGTTCGTGCAGAGTTGATACAAAGGTTGGTTAGCGCTGAGTGGTTTACCCCTGCCAGCTTCAAAGAGTCCTAACTGTGATAACAACTAAGGTTCTACTTTTCTTTCCAATTATGTAACTGGGACCACCATTACTAAAGGATGTCTAGGTTTCCCTTTCAGGATTTTTTAGAGTAAAGAAAAGTTCATGTGCAATACCGGTTGCATGCAGAGTTTGTAGTTCATTCATTAAGGTTTCAGACTTGTTTTAAAACGAAGAAGGCGTTTAGTTAAATCTTGTATGAACGTTTTCTGTAAAAATTTCAAGAAGGTTAGTCAACTCTAGTCTAATTTTTAATTTTGGATTTTTCAATTCGAATTCTTCTTAATGTTTAGATTTTCCTCTCTTTGACACTTGAAATTTGCCACAATATGTAGTGCTTACAGTGAAATCAAACTTATAAATTTATTGATTCAGGCCTCAAAAGTAGCTGCACTGGATTTTGAGCACTAACAGCGGTGCGAACAGGCGAGGAAACTCTGGGTCCCCTCTTAGATCCTTCAGATCAAGTAGCCTGGTTTTGGTCTACCCAATCTGGGATTTGTCCGCGTTAGACCGTGAGTTCGAACCTCCAAGCTCCGTTTTCCGTTCAAGGTCAATACAAGTCTCGTGAGCAACTGTTTAGCAGACGCCCACCTTCTGAAATCTTTAATTCTCTACCACAACCTTTAAAACCACTTAACTGCTAAACAAGACTGGATGCCAGAATGATAAGTCCTACCTAAGATTCGAATCAAAGTTAATCTATATCCTAAGACACTAGTAGAAGGAACCACAGAACCTATAAATTTTAGGATTTAATGCACAAGAGTTATAGGCAGACGAAATAGAAAGGATAAGATACAGACCGTAGGTAATGTGGATAATTAGATACAGCACAAGAATCGTCAACTGTCCAAACTGATACAGAATACAACAAACAATTACTAAATACTGGAATGATACGTGATCACAAGATATTACTAAGCTGCAAACGAATTACCCAATAACTTCAATAAACGCACGCAGACAAACACAGCTAATAACTGATTCCTAAGGCTCGTACCTATTTACTAAACCTAAGCTTTAAGAGTAGACCAAGATGATAACATAGACCTAACCAGCAGTCTGACATAAGAACTGTTCCTACAATGAAAGTTTCGCAGTGAACCCTGGGAGAATTTGAACTTTTATTAAAACGAGCACTATATTCCCTACAAAATTTCGAATGAATTAATTATAGATCGCGAGTCTGGTACAGTTTCCAACGAGATGATCACTATATTCGTTTTCCTAACTAAGAGGTATCGAGTGGGTCCGCCTATATGCTTATTGTGCCCTATATGCTTTTAATTTATGGGATGCAGTCAATATTGCACAGTTTCCACCCTTCCCTGGCACTAAATATTAGTTCTGACTGCCCACTCGGCAGACAACCAGACACTAATATCCTACTTCCTGCCTAAGGAAGCGGCCAACGGATAACTCGCACGAATTTTAGAAATAAGTTTAGGCTTTTAGATTTCCCCAAAAGGTTCAGAATTTAGATTAAACAAGATTTAAATACACAAGAAAACAGAGAAAACAATAGCGACGACAAAAGAATGCATAACTGATTTGAGAGTTCAAGAGTAAACTTTAGTCTTCTTTCTTCTTGATTGGGGATTTCCCAACTCACCCCACAACCGAAAGTTTGATCGGTCTTGCAACAGACCCTCAGAGCCGTGAAGCGGCTGGAATTTCGCTAAGGACAGCTCCGATGATCAGACGTCAGGTCGAGGGAGCAAGCCTCAACCAGGGGGAACGGGTGTGCACGGCAAAGGCAATAGATGACCGGAAATGGGTGTCGGACAAATCACCCTTGCTGACAGAACTGATGAAAGGGTGTCGGATAAATCACCCTGTAGTTGAACTGATGAATGTGCACCCCGCTCTGCCCTGGCAGACTGTTTATCCCGTAGGCAGTTCAGAAAGAAACAAAGTTACTATTCAAAGAACCTTTAACTCCGGAAATTCCAGAGACTGTTTGACGGAGGAAGAGCTCGATCAAAAGAATTGAGAGAGCCAGGGGATCAGGATAGATCTCACGCCGGCGGCGATGAAATGATAGGATCGGGGGTCCAAGATCTCAGGAACTGGGGGAAGCAGCAAGATCGGCGGCAACTGATGGGCAGCAGAATTTATCCAGGCAGGCCAGGTTAAGGCAGGACGGGGCTAGGTTCAACCTGAATCAAATGGGTTAAAACCGTTAGGATCTTTCAGAGAAAGATCCTAACACGATATTTCCTGGGTCCAGGAATAATCCCTAAGAAGCTGAGATGGAAAGTTTGAGAGGTGAGTAACATTGTGTAAAAATTTGAGAGTGCGTTCTGTGGTTAAAAATTGAGAAAATTTGAGTAAAGTTGAAATTTGGGACTTTTGGGAGAGTTCCCAAAAGTCCAAGCTTCTCAGTGGAGTTTCTTTCGGAAATCCACGCGACCCAGGTAATATCTGAACAGATATTACAACTCAGAATCATTTACAGACAATGAATAAATAATTTAATTTAAAGGGTAATTCTCAGGGGGTATTTTTTGAAAAGGACCTCTGGGTCCTGTTAGAATCTCAGAAGCGATTCCCAGAAAAAGAGGGGAAATTGCCTTTAAAAAACTAGCGTATAGAAGAGAAGACAAAGCGGGGAGGAGGGCCTAAGGTGGGATGTGTATTCCTAAACCCCCTTAAACTACAGAAACCCCAAAAGTTGACGAGGGCTAGTGTTAATACACTAGCCCCGTTCGGAGTGGGGAGAATTTGGGCATAGTAACACCTAAAGTAGAGAAAACTGGGGGGAGTGAAGGGAGAGGCCAAAAAGCGGCCGTACAGTTCGGAAGACGAGGTAAGACTGAAGTGCAAAACAAGTCTACCTGTCAATCACGACAATTTCGGCAATCATTCGTCTGATTGGCCGAAATTGTCCTCCGCGCAAAAAGGCGCGCACTAAATGATTCTGATTGGGTCACTGTTGTTGCAATCATAAAATAACTTTGAGAGGGCTCTCAAGTGTTTACGTTAGAGGGGAAAGGGCAATTAAACTAATCCCTTTCCCCTATTGTAAAATTAATGGAAAAGATTAACACAAACGCACTCAGGCGAGAAATTGACACTACGTTAATTTCTCGCTTAAAAAAAAAACAAGACATTACACCACTAAAACCTGGACCAGAGGGTCCCCCAACTAAGACTTATTAGACTGCTGATTAGGTAGGTAAAATAATTAATTAATTATTAGTAGGTACGAGCCTTTCACAGAATACAAAATACACAATACAAAACACAACAATTAAGTAGCTAAGACATGAATTAAAATTAAAACTTTTTCTCAGTTCCCCTCTTTTTTTCTTTTGCCTTTGAGTCTCAGCCGAGCTGGACTCAAAGAGCGGAGAATTTGTACAGTTACAAAAGTATCACATCTGTTACTCCAAATTGGCAATAAGGGGAGACATAAAAGTCTTCCCTTAAATTACAAAACCAAAACTTTGCAAAAGAGAAAAACTTGAAAAGAATTCCACACTAGCTAAGCAAAAACTAGTTAAGTTCAGTGAAAGGGTAAGCCGAGCTTCCCTTTTGCTTTAAAACCAATAAACACCAACTTAATTAAACTTTAAACTTAATTAACTTAACTTTCATTAATTAATTAGCTAGAATACGGATTAACTTAATTAAATATAAACTTTAATTAAGCTTAAAATGAAGTTTAAACTATTAATGATCGCAATACTTGAGGGACGAGCCGAGCTCTCCCGGTTAGGTCAGAAAATCGAGCATAGTGCAAAATCGAACCACAGAAGCACCAATTATTTTGGGCTTATTTTAAAGAGGAAGACCTGCTGATTTTATTTATAAAAGTTTTAACCTAGTTATTGATGTTTATTAACATGAAACTTTAATTAGAAACACTATGACCACCCACGTCTGGAGGCCCACTTGAACTTCAGTGTGTGGCTTGTAAATCAGCTTGTAAAATGAAAACGAACCACAGAAAGGGTAAATATTTTTGGATATTCTGAAAGAGCAAAGCTTGCTGGTTTTAATGATATAAAAATTATACTAATTAGTGATGCTAATTAACGAGTAATTAAGCGAAAACCGCTGATATGGACAAAACTTGAAGGTGACTTTGTAATCTCCGTATGAAGTTTGAAAATGGCTTGTAAAATTAGAACGAACCACAGAATTGGTTGTTTTTCTTTTATAAATCGCAAGAACAGGTCTTAATCTATTCAGATATAATAAACTTTGATTGCGCTTCGACGTACAGTGAGTGAACACTGGCCTTTTTCCTGACCATGTTGGGTTGTTTCAGCCATAGTAGCAGAATCCCTTTAATTAACCTAAATTAATGAGTGGACCGTGCTCTGCACTAATCATTGACAGTCGTTCTACACCTGCCAATCCGCCTGGGGAGCGGCACCCAACGGGCCTCTACCTAGCTGTCTCGCAACAGCATAATTAGTAAAAGTTAACTGCCAGCTTGAAACAACCCAACTTAAATTTGAAACTTCATTCCAATTAATTTTCCCCGAAACTCATGTCTTAACTATGGCAATAATAAAAAATACAGTTAAGGTGGCAATCAGACACATTCATTCCATAGTAGATTTCATTCCCTTCCCAATTTCCAGCAGAATCCAAGATTTAAAATACCGTGTTAAATCAAAACTGTTCCTTTATCAAATAAAATCATGCGACAAAACATTCATTTTCATTACAAATATTCTTTGGTAACAAGTATTTTTCGAATTTTGGTAAAGTTTCTGCGGTTCTTTAACATCAACGTTAAAATGTGAGTCGTGTCATGTCATAAATTAGTACCGCTATTCGTGGATGTATAGCTGAGTGGGTAGCGTTTTCGCCTTCAAATCTGCCAATTCAGTGATTCGATCCTCACCTTGGACACTTTTCTTCACACCTTTCAATCCTGATTTCAACCTTTCATAAACCTTTTTAGTAAACATTTTTTAATTTTTGTAATTAATTTTAATTTCGCTCAGGATTCTGTCCAGCATCAAAAACCAAAGGCATTGCTTCACGACGGGGTGCTGACTGTTTATGTTTTGGACCACAAAAAGGAATTGGAGCCAATCTTGACAATTTCCTGCTTAAAATATTTATAATTCCATCCTCAGTTCTTCCTTTGAATGCTGTCAAAAACACCTTTGCATGTCTGAAAGCTTAACATTAAGTTTGGAAATTTTGTCATAACATCCTGCTCAGGCTCTAGAAACTGATATGTGAAAGGTTGAAATAGGATTGAAAAATGTGAAGAAAAGTGTCCAGGGCGGGGATCGAACCTCCAAGCTTTTGTAAGCCCCAAGTAAAATATGTTTACACTAGTTTCGACCTTTCGGAGTTCACGTGAAACACTGATATTTAATGCTTAATGCTGCAGCTTTTCAAAGATTAATGGTCCAGCTAGCAGCGCATGTTTAATTTGATATTTCCTGGACGTGTTCTACGAAATTTTCCACAAAAAAATTCGAATTACGCAGAAATTTTGAAATCAGAGCTCCTTTTGTTCTATCCTCGCGTTAGACCAGTTTTTTAATTTAAATTTAAATAAATTCTTCTGTTCCTAATGGAAAATTGTATGACCTATTTTATTTTTAGCGATTCTGTTGTTTTAACGATTATTGAGTTTGGTCATCACTTGTTTATTTATTTCCTCTGAAAATATTCATTTTCTTATTTTCTATGCTTCTTCAGTCCAAGTGTTTTACGACTAAAGAATGTGTTAGTGAAATCGAAATGTATAGCGTGAAAGAGCTTGACAAAAGAAAAAAGCCAAAGTAAATTTCCATTGAGCGGAATTAACACATGTCGTAAATCCGAGTTTTTTTCGCCAGCCAAGTTCTTCCATATTTTAACTTAAATTCTGCACTACAGAAGAAAAAGCGAACTAAAGCTAACTAGAAATGTTTGTTTCGTAATTTCTGGTTTTAATTTCAACACCCCACTTAGTTTTTCGATCAGTTTTATTGTAAATCCAGCACTAACCTGATAAATTTGTTTGCTATGAATGACTGTTCAAATATAACTAAGCTGTTGGCCATTTTTTGTCTCGTTTTTTACGAGGCAATTTTTAGGTTTCCTTTAGTCTGAATCTAAGGATTCTGAAGCCTATATAATTGTTGACTAAAGCGGGAGGGGGCGCCTACACAAAATGTTTAATTTAATTTCTTAATAATCTATTAACGGCTTTAATATTGTTAATCATAATTGTTTTGTGTGAACGGTCAATCTAATTTCAGACAACTTAGCTACCCAATGGCTTTGACTGGCTAGCTAGCTATTATCAGAAAGATGAATACTACGGAGGAAGAATGCGACTTGCTCTATGTCAGATCTCAAGCCACAATCGGACAGGGGTGGAATATTGCGACCTACGTAGTCTACAGTCTTGCCCTGGCCGGAAGTACCATAATTATGCTATTGATCGGCTACATAATTCTTTGCCGACCCCAGATGAGGAGAATTCGATTTAATCTATTCATCCTAAATATTGCGGCTTCGAGCTTTCTACTGACAGCTGTCACAGTGTCCACTTTTGCCTACTTGCGGTATCGTATGAAAAAACCGAACGAATCGCAACGGGTTGTGATCGAGCCCTTTTCATCAATGTTCTCCTTTGCCTCGTTCTACTCAAACTATGCTCTAACTGTGATGACCTGGGAAATCTATCGGTAAACGGTTCGTTCTCTAGACTATAAGATTATAAAATTGTTCTTGCACGTGCAGCATTAAGATTTTTGTAGTCGGAGGAGGTTAAAACTAGCGCACGAGCACGAGCACAAACACAAGCACAATGATATCAAGAAAACCGTAGGCAATAGAATTTGAACTAGAAAGACAGCAGAATGTCATGTAAACCACAGAAGGTTAGAAAACTTTGGACCTCCGATAGGGTTCGAACCCATGGCTTTTAGCTGACTAGGCGACCGCTCTGCCAACTGGGCTATGTACGGGGGCACAGTAAAAATGAAATTGATACAGCTATGATTGTCATTGTCATAGCATTTTAAACGGAAAACCGCAGTCCCAGGAGCCTGATTTTCCAGCATTAGTTAATTAATCACGCTCTCATTTTTCATTCCTGATTTCAACGTTTCACATTCTTTTCTGCGAATTGTTTCAGCATAGTCAGAAAAGGAGTCCGAACAACTCTGCTGAATAACATCCAATCCGATGACGTCTGCTTTTGCTTTCATCCTTCCGCCGTTGCTTCAATTATTGTCACTACTGGCCTTAGTGTGGCTGGTGCTCTTCTGCTAAAGAATACCACAGGTGCGTTGATACCCAAGTAGGCAGAAGACGACAACTCATTTCTTCTTTAAGAGAAACTTGGTCGCAGGTCTTTCGGTGACGCTCACTCGCTCTATGCTACCGTGCATAAGCTCGAAGCACAAGCTGTACATGCGCGAATTTTGTGCCTACAAGCTTTAGAACACAAACATAGCGTGCGAATCTTTTTGAAGTGATGGGTCTAGCGGGGAAGGGGGTAGCTTAGCGTTATAGTTTTTGCTCTGATAACATAGAGCTTGTCTAGTGGTATACTGTTATCATAATGTACTCTTGCCAGTTAGCCATCAAATTTGGGCCATACCTTTTAAGTGGTTACTGTGAACTGGTTTCCTGATTGGAAATGTTAACGATCCCAGTTTATGTGTACCTAAACATCTCTGTACACATTTTTAATTGTATATCCCCCCTGCTCTTAAGATTAATTTAAGTTTCAGTTTCAGTTTCCAATTTATTTCCTATTTCAGCCATCCTAGTCACCAGCTATACCGTCACTTCTTGCCTGACACAGCTGATCTTGCTGGAGGTATTTCTGGTGATCATCCCCGTGATCCTGATGCTAGTCGCAATGTGCCTAACCATCCACGGGCTGGCCGTCATCTCAATGGAAATGCCCTCCTTTATGACCACGATCATTCATGATCGGAAGCGGTCCTTTCGCATAGCCGTTTTCTTGGCCGTCTGCTACATAGTGTGCATTCTGCCTCAGGTGGTTGTCGCGTTCTACTACATCGATGTGATGCGCACTACTGCGACAGACGCGCGCGGCTGCCCGCTGGACAGCGTGACGCTGCAACAGCGCACAGCGCGCAGCGAGATTCGAAGATTGCACCAGTTCGGCCTGTTTGTGTACGTCTTTATGCCCTACGTTACGGCTACCGTACTACTGGTAGCCAGTAGAACCTTTCGAAAGGAGGTTAAACTCCTTTGGCGCCGAGTGGGCCGGTGCTTTCACCCGGACCCTGAGACACTGGAAACCTGTACCAGTGAGTCCAAAGCCCCCTCCAGTAAAAAACAGATTCGTAAAATTAGCCGGAGAATTTGGCACAGTTTTGAACAGCTCAATCCCCGAGTTATTGCTCAAATGAGAGCCAACAAAGCTCAACAGCAACAGCAGCAGCAGCAGCAGCAGCACTCAACTAGTATACTGAACGGTGATATTGAGATGGAGAAGAGAAATAGCAGTCTGGCTTAAGCCTGTTATTAGCTATCCGGGCCTGAAATACATTGACCGTTTGCCAAAGTGTATCAATATTTTTACAGTTTGCCGTAACTGTAGCACCATGTCTATCTTTTATGTAATAAAGTATTTTTGGACAAAAGGTATAGTCCAAAAACTGAACTATAGGATGTGGGTGTGTATACATAGAGCTCACTACAGCATCTGCTTTCTCGTAAAATAGCATGTTTAGCAGCATTGTCTAATGGCAACAGTGCTATAAAAATCAGTATCTAAAGTACCTTTTCGTAAATTGGATTAAACGGATTTGCATGAACTAATCATTTTATTAATACGTTCACGGATTAAGCGGATTGCCGTTTAATCCGAGAGTTAAACTGACTAGCTTAATCCATTGAATTGTTTTAATCCGCGATTTTCTGCATACGTTTTTAATCTGTTTAATCCATTTAAGTTAATCCGTTTAATCCTTTTTATTAACAGGTCCCAAGAAATCGATTTTGGAAGGGTAATCTGACCTTAGTAGTTTTCTAGGAGGCTTCGTACAATTTTAAAATCTAAAGGTGTCGCGGGCTGTGACTTTCAGAGTTGTATGATTTTTCGTTGTATGATGTATCTTTCGATTTTTCCCTCCCGTGCCCGGCCCGCACAAGCATAAGCCGGCCCACAAGCACCCGCACAGCCGAAATCTGGCTCGCACGTAGCCGCACAAAGAAAGTGCTGCATATGCAGTGCCTGTGTCACAGCCTAATCTTTCCCCCGGCTGAATTTTCCCCCCGAAAAAAATCGGCCTAGGCTAATCTTTCCCCCTCGGAAAAATTAGACTAGGCCGATATTTCCCCCCGGAAAAATAAGCCTAGGCTGATTTTTCCGCTTTTACTTTTCCCCCCGGAAAACTCAGCCTAGGATAATTCTTCCCCCCGGAAAACTCAGCCTAGGATAATTCTTCCCCCCGGAAAAATCAGCCTAGGATGATGCTTCCTCCCGGACAAATCAGCCTACATTGAATATTCCCCCTGAAAATCTACCTATTGGCCTGAGGTTGTCCCAGAAAAAATAGTGTGTGCGACATGACCTGTGTGACATATTACATATAAGTAAACATATTACCGCAAGCAATTCAGTTTTTATCATAAAAATTAACATAATCTTAGCCATGTTTATTAAAATGTCGTTGTCGCAGTGAAATTTCCCCCTAGAAAATTTTTACCCCAGAAAAATTTCACCGGTGAAATTCTCCCTCCCCGACAAATATCATCGGTGAAATTGTTCCGTGGAAAAGATTTTATCGCTGAGCTGTAATCAAATTTTTAAAAGCAATTTACCACTTTTCAATCAATTTCTATTTCAATATATCAGAATTCAGAATATATTTCACTGAATCAAATTTTTAATAGTGTCTATCATAATATAGCAACATTTTTAAAAAATTGTTACATAATGACACAGCTTTAAAAAGAGTCCTGTAACGGATTATGTAATCTTTGACATTTGAAATAGTAATATTAATTACAAGAATTTCCTGTAGTAAATATATACTAAAGAAACTTGTACTTTTTAATGGAGCTTCCTGCTAGAAAGCTTCCTTGGAGAACTTAGGATAATAGCTCGATTTTCAGGGGGAAAATTCAGTGCAGGCTGCTTTGTCCGGGGGGTAGGATCATCCTAGGCTGAGTTTTCCGGGGGGTAGGATCATCCTAGGCTGAGTTTTCCGGGGGGAAAAGTAAAAGCGGAAAAATCAGCCTAGGCTTATTTTTCCGGGGGGAAATATCGGCCTAGTCTAATTTTTCCGAGGGGGAAAGATTAGCCTAGGCCGAGTTTTCCGGGGGGAAAAATCAGCCGGGGGAAAGATTAGACTGTGACACCTGCACATCAAAACTGATGTATGTTGAATATGTTGTATGTTGTATATATGTTGTATATGTTGAAAAATATATCCAGATTCGGAAAAGCTTCCTGCTCGCTTGATTTGTTCATTGGGTGTCTAGCAACGTGTTGTTCTTAGTGATAATAAGGGGTACACGATGAAAACTTTTTGGTTAAGGTTTTTATCATATTCACGCATTCCTCTTGGCAGCGAGTTAACCTTCAGCACTTAAGGACACAACTTAAGGTTCTCTCTCACCGTTGTTACTGTATTTTATTTTAAAAAAACAGCATGCAGACAAACAGCACTTACATTACTAAACTAATAGATACCAATACAGATACAGATTTACATATAGATTTAAATTTAAGTCTTCAAAGCAGTAACAAAGAATATGCCTCGATGACACAATGTTTCGATTCAACGCAAGATCTACTATCAGGTTAGCCTTATTTACATCTAAATTGTGTAATTGCTTACCCAAGAACGTAAGTATTATTCTTTTCTTGAACGTTTACTCAAACTGAACAGTCAGTTCAAACTTCTGCATAAAATGGTACTACGACAGTAGTATAGGAGACTTCAAATGGGACCAGTTTGGGCTAAATTTGGATTCCATTAATGGAAATCCTGTCAAAAATTTGACAGTTAGCTGTCATGACCTGTCAAAGATATTAAGCTGTCAAAATTAATGATCTTGAGCTATCAAATTAATGAGTTGTCAGGCTTATTTGCGACTTACGTACCATCTGTTAGTTTGGCTAATTTCTGGCTTTCTATGTGTATTAATTGTCTTGTGTGTTTAAGGTCTCGTGCACATTAATGATTAAAACTGGCTAATATGATGAACTGTTAGCTTCTAATTTCTTATTTCCATCATCTAATTAATGAGTTTGGGCTAATATTAGATACCTCAAACTTTATTGCATGAAAAATTGATTGATGTGGGCTAATGTAGGATTCCTCAACTTAATTACCTTTGGGTTTATTTTGGATTCTTCAAGACCATGAAAGATTAATTGGTTTTGGGTAAATATTGGATTCCTCAACTTAATAATTTCGGGTTATTTTTTGGATTCCTCAAGTCTATGAAAACAAATTGATATTGGCTAATGTAGGATTCCTCAAACTTAATTGCATGAAGAATTAAATGGTGTAGGCTAACATCAGGTCCCTAAATATCAGTCATATGAAAGATTAAATAAGTTGGGCTTACTTTGGATTCCTCAAACTTAATAGCTCGGATGATTAGTGGGTTTTGTGCTAATTTTCGATTCCCCAAACTTAAGATTTGGGAAAATTTTTGATTCCTCAATGGTTATGTATAAATTTGAGTTCTTTTCTTGTTGTAGTGATCGTAACTAACTATTTCCCTAATAAATAAATTTAATTTTTAGTTTGACTTTAATTCCCCTAACTAATATAATAAGCTTAAAGTTATCCAGGGAAGTTTGTTATCCTCTTGTAGAGCACATCTTCAACCCCACTGCACGACACTTTCATGCTCACATTATAATTAGTTAGTTTGCTATAATTAATTAATGTTTGAACAAAGTAACGAAAATTGCCAAAATTATTTTCCCATCGGAATTTAACATAATAAACTTAAAGTTATGATTATGCTTTTGTTACACACATATCACGCACACTTCCAACAACACTGCACGACACTTTCAACCTCATAGATCAGCTAATTAGCTAAGCAATAATTAATTAAAGTTAGTGTAAGGTAGTGAAAATTGCCAAAATTAAGGTGACAATTATTTTCCCAAAGGAATTTAACATAACAAACTTAATGTTATGATTATAATTTTGTTACACTCATATCAAGCACACTCCCAACAACATTGCACGACACTTTCATGCTCATACAATAACTAATTTGTTAGTAATAATTAACTAATCTTTGAACAAAGTAACGAAAACTGTCAACACTAAACCAATTTACACTGTAGTTGATGGAAATATAATAAACATATTGTTGTCCTTATAACTTTGTTAACTTGATGTAGTATCCATTTCAAGCTTTGGTTGCACGAGAAATTTATTCCATGGCAATAAGACATGTTTGTGTAATCCTAATTAACTTTCGATACGGCCCATGCTGGTTCATTTTGTTACTTTTTATTTATTGAGGGAGTTTACATTCCACTACATCTTACAAAACAGTTTGTGTTTTATTGAAACAATGATGTATTTCAATTGGTGGTAAGTGAATTTGTTATTGGTTTTTTAGTCTTGAACTGAATATGAAATGTTATGAAATACATAGCAATACATTTCTCTTTCATTTCTATGAGCAACTCCTGCTGTTTTAGGGACATTAATGTGACAGTTTATTAATGTCCATTTCAGTCGTATGTTGAGATTAATGGGTTTTTAAAACAAACTGATGACAGTGCTTAAAGGAAATATCTTCTATTTCTAATTCCTTTATGCACTGTCATTAAACTCGTATGTGGACTATTTCTAAGCCGAATCATAACAACCTTTTTTATTTTTGCAAACTTATGTAATATATTCAGTTTTTGTTGTGTTCAGTTGTTCATATTCATATTCAGTTGTTCATATCCCCGTTGGATAGAATTTTTTAATCCAGCGCTATGGAACTCTGGTTTGAAACCGATATACGTGCCCAGGTTATTAACAGATTGCATCTAGAAAAGAAGGAAAGAAACAATAACTTTTTTAAACCATATAGCACAACATACCTGGCTGTAAGTTGATCCGCAATTACGCAAGGAACTGAGTAATGAAATTACAGTACGAGGAATGCACTGGGAAATATGTAGAGTGTGGTCAAATGTTTAAAATCCAGTTAATATATAATGAAAATGGTAGTGCAAGGAAGGCACTGAAGGGAAATGACGGACCAACCAGTACTGGTCAAATCAAAAACATGTTCAAATAATACACACTTTTAACTTGACCAGTCTTGGTTGTCCTTGAAAGGACAGTTGGGGTAAGGAAGAAAATACGGAAACATTGTCATTTGTCAGGAAAGACTGTAATTACATGATATCCGTAGGGCCTCTCCTCCACGATCACCCGCATCCCTTTAACTTCTCTAGTGGTATTTCCCAATATCCCAACAGTATCTCCGCTGACCCATTTAACCCGCCATCGACCGGCTCCTTCAACAGTCCACTCACTCCTGGGGACATTTGCTAAAGCTTTAGCAATTATTGGAATAATTTTGGGAAGGGGCTCAATAAACGAACTTCTAGTTAGCGGTGCTAGGGGAGGACAATGTCTATTAATACATTAATCTCAACATACGACTGAAATGGACATTAATAAACTGTCACATTAATGTCCCTAAAACAGCAGGAGTTGCTCATAGAAATGAAAGAGAAATGTATTGCTATGTATTTCATAACATTTCATATTCAGTTCAAGACTAAAAAACCTATGCTAAACGGTAAACAACCTAGTGCACCAACTGAAAGCATTTTCACAACTGAACTTTGTCATAAAAACATATGCTATTTAAACTCAAATTTCAAAATTTGAAAACATTTTAATTACGGATCATTAGCTAACATCATTTATCATTTTACCGCCTAACAGAAAACCTAATTTATCTTAATAACTAATTAATTAGGAATTTTAAAATAATTAAACTAACTAGGAATAACGTTTTGGTCTCGAAGTTCTATTTATCAAAAAAGTTGAATTTTTTTACAAATTTTGTTTTTTATAATTGTTTATAGCTTTTTTATGATTTTTTTACATTTATTAATTTTTTCGTCTAATTTAAAAAATGCACTATGTCCAGGTATAAAAAAATTCATGCACATGTATAAAAAGTTCATGCACAGGTATATAAAATTATATTTAGTTCGCAAAATATTCAGCAGCTGTACAGGTATCCATCAGTTCATCCTCGACTTCTGTGCAAACCATAGCTTCGGGTTGCCAAGGAATTCATTGTAGAAAGTGTCTAGTTTATGTTTCAATCGCAGCCATTCTTCGTGTGAATACTCAACTGGCACAATAGCGACGTCTCCAACTCTGGGCGCGTAGATCATAAGATGCGCATGCTGAAGCCCAGTGATAGTCAAATAGCCCAGGAAACTGATGGTAGTAACGATGAGATTCCTTCAACTTGAGCTGTCCGTTTTCGATTTTGCAATAGAATCTGCTTCCTCTTTCTGTTATTATCTCCTGGAGACACCTGGGTTTGAAGCTGGTGTCCTAGATACACTTCACTTCCAGAATCCAGGGATCTCCACCATACTGTCCGTCATAATTCCGTCAGGAGATGTTCCAAGATGTTTTGCCCAGCTAGGTATACAAAGTCTAACTGGGTGAATTGCCACGTTGATTCCATGATCCAAACGTAACTTTTCCTATGTATGCCTGCTTAGCATTATCCACTTCCATAATGCCAACTTGACATGCTGTTGGTGGGGTTGTTGATGGGGTCGAACGTATATTGTCCGCCAATCGTTTGCATACATCCGTTGATCGGGCACTCGCGATTCTTCCGAAGAAAGATGATGTCACTCGTCCTTTTCTGAGAGACCACCAGCTGGAACAGTCACGCTCTGATTTACTGCTGATTCCGCAATGATTCTATTCATGCCGCCGCACTGTAGGATGCAAAACACACTTGGTCATTTGCGGTGACGGTCGCTTTCGCTGTCGTGACCATTTCTTCGTGTAGCAAAATAAAGCTGATATCTAAGATCTACTATTTCTTCTAATAACAATCGACCATGGCTTTCTGCGTCATTCGCACTGGCAAACTGTTATGAGTTATGTTATGAATTAATGTTATTGTTAATGTTATTGTTGCAAATGTTATGAATTATGAGCTGGCCACCGCTAACTATATCGTGGTAAATCATTATCCAGTCGAACTCCATTTCCACTATGACTAACCTAACTAACCTAGTCCTCTTATTAAAGATACGCATAAGTCTTGTTTTCTCTTTAATATTCATTCATATAATTATTAACAAAGCAATGTTGTCATGACTAAGCAAATTGCATGGTATACAAAATATGGATATGATAAAATAGCATGATATATAAGATATGGTAACATATTTCATAAAATAGATGTTAGTCACTAAGATAATTTGTCTCTTGTTTCCATTAATATTTGTCCCATTAGGTTCTGTCCACGCCATGTTGATTCGTCTTCCGCCAATTCATCGTCAATCGCCCGGCCGATCCCAAATAATGTATCGTATTGGGAAGCTTCCGCTATGATGGCATCTCCCGTCGATAGAATTAGGCTTTGGAGAACAGCATTCTGCTTAACTTTGCCAGAACACCATCTCGCATACATTTGTCAGCTTCAGACTTACATGCACTTTTGTTGTAGCCCCGTATGGTCTTAGCAATGTCCTTGGCATTCCGTGGTGAGAACGTCTTCATGATCCTGCGATGAGCATCTTCATTGAAATGTCTTACCTTTTCGCTGTGATAATACTGTTCCACATTATAGTACCGCATGCCACGATGGACAAATGGAGCTGGATGGAAATTGCTTAGTGGACAGAATCCACTGTAAAATAGGAATATATCGGGCTTGTCATCACGACTAACAAGACGACTGGACTTCTTCATGGCCATTGTTCAAATGATTTGGTGCGATGAGACGGAGATATTTATACCAGATTTGGTTTAGCTAATGGTCGGCTTAGTAGTGGTAGTTGATGGAGATGTACATATATTGACCGTTCACAATATCATCCAAATTAAATTTACACAACTTTTCATGCGTGACATGCAGGTATGAATGACACTTTCTGTTCACGGTTGCTTGCTTTCAATAATTAACTGTGCTGGCGATGGTAGCAATGGCCTTGTTCTTAAAATTGTATTCAATGTTTGATTGAGAAATGTAGTTTTTCTGTAAGAGACGTTAAATTTGGAGGTGGATGCAACTGCAATGAAATCTCAAATTTAGAGGATCCACGTCTGATGTTGCAATAGTATAATTTTTATGCCAACCGTCAAGTCCCCGGTCACAATTAGCCATGACAACTATAACTATCAGTACAATGAGAGTGATAACATAGATACTGTATCTGGTACATTTATCCTACTCAAAAGCCATTACTGTTTGTTTGTTTATTTATACCAGACAGGATGTTCCTTCTTATTAACTTTCGCCATTTTTGCAATTTGTTAGCGCTCACAATAGCCGTGCGAGGAACTCCCGCCTAAACTAGCAACTTTGCAAATTTTGGAGCGTCAAGTGGTCTAGCAAGCTTCACGTGATCTGGAGAAACAAAAAATTTTACTAAATCCAGTAAATGTGAACCACACTCTCCATTTAAATAAAATTTAAACGTAAATTAGACGTTGTTGCGCATCAATTTTTACATGCCCTTCAAGATAGTGAAGCAATACTCTAGCTTTGTTTCGGTAATGTTCCCTGTCTATCGTAAAAGATGTCTTGAGTAAAGTTAACTACACTACAGGACCAATGATGACATCCACGAGTAAATAGTTGAACTAAATTAGGTTGCTGCTTAATTTCACTCATTAGATCATCAAGGACTACCAGTTTTGCATTTAACATTACCAGGTCAGGCAATCCCTTCACAAATTCTACCTGTGGAAGCTTATCGTATGCTTCTTGGCACTCAGTAACACCATATTGTCTTTTCAGGAGGTTCTAATATTATTTCATCTGCATGTTCTACCAATCTTGACACGAATGTTGTCTTTCCTCTCTTTCGTTGGTGCCGCCACAATACATGTGAACGGATGTTGAAATTTAGGTTAATAATGGAAAGAGTAAAGACACCTAAATTTCAACATCCGTTCACATGTATTGTGGCGCGCACCAACGAAAGCAGGAAAGACAACATTCGTGTCAAGATTGGTAGAACATGCAGATGAAATGATATCAGAATCTCCTGATTTTCAGAGTAAGTTGTGTTTGTATTTCTTGAATGATAGTGTTTGAATCCATCAAGTATATTTATTTGTTTAAGATATATTACTGAAGCTTTACAGAATTCTTTCACATTCGCTATTGTATCTTGTTCGCTACTATAATCAGAAATTGCCAGTATTTGAAAGTTTAGAAATCATATATCGTGTGAACCGACGTTGCTCAAGATACTTCCGTTATAATTCATAACCTTTCATAAAATATTACATTTCTTATGCAAAAAAGGGATATAGTTGAAAAGGAGTTGCAAGTGTAAGTTAGATATTAGTCCCCAGAAATGTTTGAATTAAATATAGTTTTTACTTTGAGATTTACCTTTGATAATTCAATAATAATAATATTCTTTTTTGTTCTTTTTTGTAACCTATTTTAATTCTGCTGCTGAAACATTGGAACTGTAAATTACCCCATCAGTTATATAGCAATCAATTTTTGTCAACATTAATGCTTCGGATACACCTTGATTGAAATTGGATCTTCGAATGTTTAGAACTTGAATACTAATTAGATAAGAGACATTTGATTTGATTTTTTAGAAGATTAGTGGTTTTAAATTCATTCTGTTTATGAATACATATTAATTTTGCCAGTAATCAGTATCATGTACTTTTTGGTAGGTGTAAAGTGAACATTGAGGTTTCACATTTCGTCTATGTCATCAGTTTTGTTGAAAAGTGAGAAACTTGATGTTGAAAGTAAATTTCACACCTTTCTGTGTATTTCAGGCAAATCATGGATCCTTACTAGAAGAAATTCTTTGGGCCCATGTGAAAAAAGTCTGTAGAATATTAAGTGCTCCACGATTCTGTTTTTGAATATCAAACTTCGAGGTTTTACCAATTTTAAACAGTAATTTTTGAAGAAATTTTAATATTGATTGTTTTGATGCAGTGTGTGAAAATTATGATTTTTCTTGCTAATTAGCAATGTTTACTTGAAAATTGCAAATACGCACGTAAATGTAAATATGAATAATAATGTAAATAACTGCCTGTAGGTTCCAAGCAAGTTTGTGCTATATCAGAGATTTTCGAAAGCTACATGAACGGGAAAGCGACACTATCTTAGTTTATTAACTCTTAAAAATTAAATTTCAAATGACAAAAAATTATGTATATGGTACTCCAATTGCAATAGAAGACCTGAAAAAATTTAGCAATAGTTGGCTGGTATTTGGATATAGACTTTACTTTATCTTTATCTATCAACTATCTATTTATCTATCTTATCTATCAACACCGATCTTTAAAAGCTGATTGAAATGGGAAATGTTGTGAATACTATGAATTTTTGAATTTTTTGATGAACCTATTGAAACTCGCAAAAAACTAAGCAACCATGCGTGACAGTTATCTTATTCCCTATTGTGTGTATGATCAATCACAATTTGCTTAAAATTGTCTTACAAATTTCTTGGGTAAAATGGTTAGCAGAATGCCCTCAATATAAATCAAATTAAATTGTTTCAACAACACCAAAAATGAGGAAAAAAGCTGCTTTATGTTGGGGTGTGGTTGTTAAATCCAAATATTTAAGATTTAGCCTTACATAAAATTTAACCGTTTGCAAAAATACGATCATAGGGATATTGTTAACGCAGCACCCTTAAGGGTAGTAATTTTCACTGATTAACGTTCTAAAATTGTAAGATAATTTCAGCAAGAAGAACAATGCAGAATAGTCAGGAGATGGAATCAGCCCCACGGTCATATTCCCCCATGATGTCCTCAACCGGTAACCCAACCAACCCCATGGTCCGCTCGGGACGTCGTGTCCCAGTCCCAAATCTGGTTCGTCAACCAGTCAGACACCGAACTCCAGTACTAGACCCACCGTCCCCTATATGAGATTCCGACCCATCGCGCCCAAGGTTGAAAGTCCAGCTGTATGCCCACAATATAGAACCTCCTTCGCTGCCCCTGGGGAGAAACAGGTCTCCACTCCTTGCCCAATAAAGCTTCCCCACGCCGCCTGGAAATACACTGAACTAAAAAATCTAAATGATTATCCCTTCCACTCCCCCCAATACTATGATGTCCAACACTTGCTGCAGATGTACGAAGAAATGGGCCAATACCCGGTTGTTAAGGAGTATCCGGATCATGAGTCCAGAATGGACGAGGGCAGCCTGCGGCGTCGTGCCAGTCTCACTCAATATGAGAATCACATCATGCCCACGCCAACTATGACGCCGCACGACAATTCAATCAGCTTCCCGCAATTTTCTTTTGAACATCACCCTGGAGCGGATGACTCTTGCGGACAAAGCCCTATTCATAAGGGAATTGGAAGATCTAAGGAAGGACATTGTCCTCCTTATCAACAGTCCCCAATTTAAGGTAGACCGTCCCCTCTTCCCGGAACCCCCTTATGGAAAGTATCCACCTTATCCTACCCTCCGTCACCCAAATGGACCCCCAAAGGAAAGTTCCCCGTCCCCAATCGTTTCCACCCCCCAGTCGGAATCCACCCCATTTCTACTGGGGGAGGATCGGAGAGATGAAGAGGAAGGAAACCCTACTGCGAGGAGACCCACCGGATGACCCCCTAATGATCACCCTCAAAGCCTATCTCAATCAGGAAGAGTCAAAACGCCTTGCCCCTGGAGAATTGGATCCGGACCTGGATCCCCTACCACCTCTGGACATTAAAGTCCCTCTCCTCCCGGGGGAATGGCGAAGGACATACAGTACTATTAGTAAACACAAACCACAAAGTACAAAGCACATCCTGATATGAAACAAGATGAATACAATACATTTTCACACAAAATACAATTAAGTAAATTAAAATCAGAAAGAGGAAGAAAGTCATGTACCACCGAAGGTCCGAAAAATTCGGACCTCCGGTGGGACTCGAACCAACGACACATTACGCAGTAACTTAGTTATTTTGCGCACTTAAAATACTGTCAGTAGGCTAAAATACAATCAACCAATAGGATGACCAAGGATAACATATCCTGTAACTAGCATATTAGTCAGTCTTTCAACAACATATTTCGTAGTGGGCCGTTGCTGGAATGCCCATTCCAGAATATCTTGACTTTCAACCCTGTCAATAAATCTTTCCAGATCTGATCTATTAGCAATTAAGGGATGGAATGTGAACAGGGATGTATTGTTACTGGCGTAATAATAGATAGACTCTTCAGTAAGGTGGTAGCGTAGGATGAATCCGAATGATATGTTCCACTTCGCCTTGTATCGTTGTTGTGGGTACACTGATCTTATAGCATCTGTGATATATGCGTGACTCAAATTTCTGTTGGAAATTATCGTCACACAACAGTCCCATCACCGTGGGGCGATCGCCAGGGTTCACCTGTAGGCAGTGACGTATAACATCCTTAGCCTCATCAGACACCGAATCGGTTTCTCGCATAGTAAATTTTGCCTCAGCTATTGCTTGCAACTGTTGCAAGTAAGTTTCACCTGGCGTCCGAAACGGACATTCGCTAAAGAGAAGTAAAAACAATTTTCAGTTAGCCCAGACATCTGCTGGGGAAGCGTCTAATTCAACCTTTCTCGCGTTCGAAACTTCCGATGTAGGAAGATATGACGCCAGATTCTCTGGACCGGTGTGGCTTTTAGGTGGGCACACGTTTATTTCGGAAAGAGTAAAATCAGCGAGACGGATCTCACGCAAGGTTGGTCCAATAAACCCGCACGCACTTGTCCGTAAATTTCTTATGCACAAACTACGCTCATGGGCATATGCGGTAGCATTCAGCACTTGATTAAGTAACTAAAAGCATACAATTGCTTGAAACAAATGGCCACGTTTAGCACAATATAAATCATGATATTCACTTAACAATCCAAAATGAGGCTCGGTTCCCACCCGTTCCCCTTTTTTAAAATCGGAGGCCAAAGTGGTTTGATGCAGGAATTTTTTCAGAGTACTAGGTTCACACATATCATCATTAAATTTATTTAAAAACAAGCGTTCCGAAACTTTAACCCAATGATTATGGCGGGTACGACTTTTATCAGACTCCTGAATTTGATATCCTCTTAGATAGCGACCATATTCACCATAGCTCAAAGCATCCCACATGATAAGAGATTACTAAAAGCAATATATATGTATATAACTGTATTTTAGTAATTATATACACCAACTTAAGAAATGCGCAAACGTAGAGAAACTAATATTTACAGCGGTAGTCCAGCTTTATACACCGTAAGACCGCTACTCTAAAGGGTTTAGTCAGGTGAAACAGCACCAAGAGCTATGATGTACCATTATATGTAAATATAATAAACAGACATACATTATAATAATAGAGTATAATACAATTATGTCATATACAAAATGGATTTATAATATTATGATCACATGCTACGAGCTCTGAAGCTACCAACGAGAAGATGATCGAAAACAGGAGGAGGCGCGACATTAGGCTCCGTCCCGGCTTCCGAGATTCTATCCGAAAATACAGAATCAGTTTCGGTGGTGTTCAAAGTAGAAGCCCTGCCGGGGTCAACGCCGAACCCTGCAGCGCGGAGAGCCTGCGAAATTGTAGACTCTCCCGGTTCTGAGCCACTCTGCCATGGCTCTGGATGTGGCGGCTGCCAAGGGGCCAGAGGCTTCCAATCCGCCAGTACGGTGGTGGATTGACAGGAGCCTCTCCAACTGGCCGCGGAGCAGTATTTGGATTAGCTCGACGGTCTAGTACTGCCACCATGCCCCCAGTATAAGCACATCTGTGCGTGGCACTAAATCAAGCATGGGCAGGCACAATCTTGGCCGATGTACTTCTGGCCTAGGTTGCGCAACTGCGTACATTTCCCTGGCGGGATGATGGGACCGAGTAAAAGTTCTAACTTCAGCCCCTCCAGTTAAATAACGAAACTGCAATTTCATGGTTGAAGTGAAGGAATTGGCTGCTCAGAGCGTTGGTAGCGCTCAGTGACTTTATTATATATGTACTTGGGCTCAAAAGTGGATTCCGTAACTCCCAAATTCCTTGGTGTTGGGTGCTAGAGTGGGGGAGAAGGCGGTCGGTAGTGCCACATAGCACGAGCCTGCTGCCGCAACTCGCTCTTCCTCGCGATTTCGATCTCTCTGTGGACGCGTTCGAACATATTACTCTTCGAGTTCAACCCTACAAATTCATACAAAAGTGTATCAGAAGTATCAACTGTTTGCACCGAATTACTAAATACACTGCAAGTTTCCGATTTAAAGTTTTCTTTTTGAGGAGAATTATCGGAAGAAACCGTGACATGGGGCCACGGCGTAGGCGGTCTACCTCCAGCCATTTCCTTAAAGAGAAAGGAGAACAATGCATCAGTTAAAACGTAATTTGAACCTACTCGAACGATTCCGTCATCTGCTTAAACATTATTTCAGCAGACGTCACATTAACCCTAGTAACCTAGGAAATTAATCCGATATTTTCCTTGAAAATGAGTTTAAGCATGAAAACGTAGAAAACGTAGCACTTTCTTGGACTACAGTATCCCTACTCCAAAAACAGTCATCACCGCTCACTCTAAATACAATTTTCTTTCATCTATATCTCAGACCTGCCATGTTTAAATTCATATGAATCTCCTTAGTTTTTCAACATCCAGACTCGCTGTCTAGCAAATATAGATCTTTTCCCCCTAGTAGACGTATATACTACTTTCTCCAACAGATGATTTTTCAGTCTGCCAGACGAAAAGAAAATATATTTTGTAACATCCATAAGCCATTCTAGGCCAAGTAGGCACCCCAGTAAGACCTATCAAATTATTAGCAATCCATCAACTAGATATTAAGTCGCTTGCCAGGCAACCATCTGCACACATATATCAGCACATTAGTAGATTTAACTGAGACGATCATAACATTACAATATATAATTAAACGCGATAAGACAGACGACTTATGCCTACATTTGTTCTGTCATTCTCTACGCACATTGCTTTTCTTCCCAGGCTTAGTTATACTTTTCACGCCTTCATTGTGCCATCCCTTTTTTCTGAAAGTGAAAAAGTTTGTAACACAGTCAGGCACGCTGACATGATTCATCATACAGCAAAACCTGTCGAGCTATCCTTTCCATATTTTAGTCTAACGCTCATCGCCTTGACACGCACCCATTAGAGAACTGTTTGCTACAGTATGACATTACACAATAATATAAAACTTCATATTTCCGAGAATAAGTGTTAACTGTTAATTTCGTAATAGGACTAAACACTGATCGGAGAAATCCTTAATGATTTCGATATTCCACTAGGAACTTAGATTAGATTTAGCTAAAATTTGGCATTAAATCGTACGATTTAAATTGTAAAAGCACAATAGTATATACAGCATATAAATTAAACCGACGTAATATGGAACTAATAGCACAATAAGTATACGGCTAGAATTAGAACAGTCACTACTGTCGCAAGCTATCATTATAAAGATCAGTTCAGAAAAGGACCACCATGTATACAACATCAGATAAATACGCAGTTATATTCAGAAAACATCTGTATAAGCATAAAAACATAATATAACATATATATAATTAAATCATTAAATCAATTAAAGTCAATTAAATAAACCCTACGTACTGAGCTACGCAAGTAAGTACAAAGCGATACCTAGGCATTTAAAACAGGCAGCACTTTCAAACTAACAAACTCCACTCGCCACTGAACTGGGTCGGCCGAAATGTACGACACCACTTAGTCGCTGAGAGAGCGACGGAGTATTGGGCGTTGAATGTAATCAATGCATCCGCTAAACGAAAACGACAGCTACGATCCTGTACGGCCTGGGTCAAAAATTCCGAGAGGATTTTGAATAGGCGCCGGTAAGGAGCAGGTTGTTGGGTAGTTGCCAAATAAGGCATAGCTCCGGCATTATTCGCGGGGGAAGGGGAAGCGGCTGTATGATAGCTGCTATTAGAGTCTGAGTCAGAGTCAAGTCCGTCTTCGGGGATCGATGCAGGGTTGCCGCCATACCGTGAGAAAAACTCGTCCGAGTCCTCGGTTTCGGAGGCCGACACTGCATCAGCTGCTGGTTGCTGAACCACATTGCTAAAAGGAACAGCCAGCACCCTGAGTGGAAGCGATATCTCCCACCGCAGGATTCGTGGGAGTGGAAACTGGGACTGTTTCCAATTTTCCGGCTTCTATCCGGGGTACCTTGACAGGGTTCCAACCTTGACCCTTACCGCGGCCGGGCGCCCCCAATGGCAGTGTCTTGCTGTAGTAGCTGACCTGACACTGATTCAAAATAGGCTCCACGTCAGCAAAGCGATAAGATTCACCCAGCAGCCGGACGAAGCAATGATGAGCGATACTCAATTGACTGATGGCATCGTCGATGGCATAGGTCAACTGCGGGATAGTGGGTAATAAATCTACCCCCTACCGCTGGATTTCTTTGTTATTTTAATCCCTCCGACCAAATAGTTGCCACAGTTGATCGTCCAGGCTCTGAATTTTCCTATGCGGAAGCTTGGAAAATAGCCAAGCGCTGAATGTCCTAAATGGGACAGTTCAACTGCTCCCTTAATCAGGACCGGAACAGTGTCGTACAGGTGCTGGACGTCGCTGTGGCATCCGTTGACACAAAGTAGCATTCCCCGGAGGAGAGGAAGTCCAGCACATTCTGAGCAATGGCATGGCTGCCACTGAGGGGGTTAACCCGCGCAGTACATAAACACTTCTTCCGGGTTCTCGGAAAAACCCAACTGAAGAAGGTTGACTCTGGACAGTGCGTAGCGGTCGTTATCATTGTCCAGACATTCCGTGTCCAGAGAGCAGAACCGACGTTGTTCCGCCAGTCGTAGAATTTGGGGAACGTATTATTTATAACGTCTTATCAACCTGATTTGTCTCTCGCCCTATGAGTTTACTACATATCTATATTATATATTCATACCAACATAATGGACGTAATCTCTGCTTAATAAACACATAATTTAAACATAACAGAATCCGATAGCAATAAAGTATATATTGATTTCTCCTACGAATGATTTTTCAGTCTGCCAGACGAAAAGAAGATATATTTTGTAACATCCATAAGCCAGTCTAGGCCAAGTAGGCACCCCAGTCAGACCTATGCAATCAGTAATCCATCAACTAGATATTAAATCCCTTGACAGGCAACCATCTGCACACATATATCAGCACATTCAACTACGTAGATTTAACTGAGACGATCATAACATTACAATATATAATTAAACGCGATGAGACAGACGACTTATGCCTACATTTGTTCTGTCATTCTCTACGCACATTGCTTTTCTTCCCAGGCTTAGTTATATTTTACACGCCTTCATTATGCCATCCCTTTTTTCTGAAAGTGAAAAAGTTTGTAACACAGTCAGGCACACTGACATGATTCATCATACAGCAAAACCTGTCGAGCTATCAATCTACTTTCCATATTTTAGTCTAACGCTCATCGCCTTGACACGCACCCATTAGAGAACTGTTTGCTACAGTATGAAATTACACAATAATATAAAACTTCATATTTACGAGAATAAGTGTTAACTGTTCCTTTCGTAATAGGACTAAACACTGATCGGAGAAATCCTTAATGATTTCGATATTCCACTAGGAACTTAGATTAGATTTAGCTAAAATTCGGCATTAAATTGTACGATTTGAATTGTGAAAGCATAATAGTATATACAGCATATAAATTAAACCGACGTAATATGGAACTGGCAGGCACAATAAGTATGCGGCTAGAATTAGAACAGACACTACTATCGCAAGCTACAACATCAGATAAATACGCAGTTATATTCAGAAAACATCTATATAAGCATAAAAACATAATATAACATATATATAATTAAATCATTAAATCAATTAAAGTCAATTAAATAAATCTTACGTACTGAGCTACGCAAGTAAGTACAAAGCGATACCTAGGCATGCAAAACAGGCACATTTTTAGTATTTGTAAATTGTAGGCTTTTTACATTAGAACATACAGTGAAGTGAAGTTAATTGTCGAAACCGCCAGTGTTCACAAGTGACTGGCCAGTGTTCACAAGTGACAATCAACATCGGCAGCAACACCATGTAATTAGATCCGCTCCAGCCCTGATTAAAGGGAGCCGCTTTACCAATTCTCCAATACAGATCAGTGGGACTGGCTTCCAAAAAGAGGCGCGTCCTCGTCTCCTTTGAGTTATTAAAAATGGATCAGTTGGGGGTAATAATTACAAAATCTCATTAATCTCTACCCCCAGCGGCCGGCTGGCTCAACCAACTGCTGCAAGTCCTGTGCAAAAGGTGGCAAGCTTCTAGAAAGTTACAGAACTTTCTAGAAGCTTTGCCTTAAAATAAAAGAGAAATTCCGACTCTAGCTTCGTTAATGAACTGTCACCGAGCTGTCAGCAAAAGGGTCAGCTCGGTCCCAAAATCTTCTTTCACTCAGTGTTCGCTTGAGTGCAACCAAGAGCGGTTGCTTTCCCCTTCCCTTCCATGCTGTTTAGATGGGTTAGGACGGATTATCAAGCAGCAGCTGAGCAAGAATAACGAATTTCAGGAAAGTAATGGGATACACACACAAAACTCGAATCCTACCCAGTGCGCCAAGTTAGTAAGAGATCAAATGCAGGTAGACTCTAATTAAAGTTAACACAGGACGGGTTGTCTGGACGCTTCGCAGAATTATTATAGTGGCAAACTACAGGTATAGGGAGAATTCAACGCATAGATAAACACAATTTCTAAGACTGTGGAAAACGTGAAAGACTTTACAGCTACAACTCAACTGTGAAAAGGAAGAAATTTTCTGTTTTTAAACTGTTTAAAAAGGTTCCCTATCAAAAAGTCTAAAGTCAAAACGTCTAACGTTCATAACGTCTACCGACGAAACGTCTAACGACGAAACGTCTACTGACAAAACGTCTAATTTTTCTAAAATTGTGTCACACGTTCAAAACGTCTAAACTTTCCCTCTAAACTAAACTTGGGTCTGTGTCGTTTTTCTATAGGCCGCTTTGGGTATGGGTGGCAGGGTCTTGCCGAATCTTGAATTTGTTCTGGCATTGTCCTAAATATACTTCTTATTTTCTGCATTAGCTTCTCACACTCTTAGTCATTATGTACTCTTGGCTTCAGTCATTGACTAGTCATCACTGATTAATTACTGAATACTGATTACTGACTGTAATCAGCAAAGATGGTGCAACAGATTTTACTGATTGCTGATTACTAATTAATTTTAAGCGTAAGTTCTAAAATTTCTAGAATTGAAAAGTGTAATGTAAATTGTAAATTTTATAAATATTCTCAAGTCATTTGCACACCCTGGCTTTTCAGAAATGTTTAAAAACTAAACACGATTTAAAATGAAACAATAAACTAGACGTAGAGTTTAACTTAATGTGATTTTAAAATACATTTACTTCAAAATAACACTAAACCTAATTAGCTTTCTTTAAAAATGATTTTACTAGACGTTTTGAACGTGTGACACAATTTTAGAAAAATTAGACGTTTTGTCAGTAGACGTTTCGTCGTTAGACGTTCCGTCGGTAGACGTTATGAACGTTAGACGTTTTGACTTTAGACGTTTTGAACGGACACCGTTTAAAAATGTTTGTATGAAGTTTTATAAGCACAGTGGGAGTCTGAAATGAAAACGTTTGCAAAGTTTTCCTAGTATATAATCAACCGTTAGAAAAGTGCATACAGAAATGGAACTTTGCTGATGGTTTAAGGTAAGTGAAGCTTAGGGAGTAGATAGGATGCAACGAGGCGTAATTAACGATTAAATTCGAACCTAGTTTCTAAACAGGAAGAAATCCAAAACCAAAAAGATACCAAAAAGTATTTAACATTATAAAACTGCAGGTATCAACACAATTTTGAATAGTGAACTATAAATCGTAAAGTTCAAAATAAATTTCATGAAACCAGTTAAGACGGCTTGCACTGTTTGACTAGGTAACTGCAAGAAAACTATTATTTTTACTTATCTCAATCTTTGCACAATCAACACTGAAGCGCTTGAAAATTAACCTTAACAAAATTCACAAAAGATCACATATCCAATGATTCGAATATTATGCATATTCGCCCTTACGGACTGAAAATTTTTTAAATCATTAACAACATGACACTTCCATTGCAATTAGTATTAGGGGGCTTAAAGCTGGCATGGAGAGCAACTAGGCAACGAATATCGTTCCAAAGAAAACCTGAAACAAAAGCAAAAATTCCAAGCTTAAAAGTCAATGCTAAGCTTGATTTAAATGAATTCCTAATTTTAAGCTATGTGCTATGTCGTCGCGTAATTAATCACGTGCTGACAACACTGTTGTCGCCCATGGCTTGAATACTTTCAGCTGACAAACTGCTTTCGATTTTCTTGACGACGAGTTATAATACCTATACTGTGGCCAAAGACATTATTCGCGACTAAGTAAACTAAATGAATGGTCTAATTGTTTTCATAAAACCAAACTTTATCTTTGATTGTCGATCCTTTGTTGTTCGAGTCTCTACTATTACAACAAAACTAGTCTGATCTTGATAAGATGTTTGATAATGTTTTACTGACGACGTGAGTACCATAGTATGTCGGTGTTGCTGCTGTTTATTGCGGATACTCTAACCAGAATACGCAAATGCTCTCTTGCTCTGACATATTCCTTCCACGTTTGGAGTCTCCTAAAGATGTGCCCGGTTGGCGGAAAAGTCACTATCAGCCGATCATATTGCAAAACCCGCTGGTACAGTGGATTACAGCACACATTGTAATGGACAACCAAGTTTGAAGAAAACACGATCATCAAACATTTGCTATTAAAAAACATCACATCGAATATAAGCTTTGACATTTTCAATTGACCGCAAGACATCAGACGTTTTGCGATTACGAGAACTAAATATGTTAGACAAAGTGCATTCATTTCTTGTGACTTGAAATATTCGTATTGCAGATCTAAGCTTGCAAACTTTTAAAACTTATTTGGATTTAGGCTATTAATAGCACTTCTCATCATCAGAACCAAAATTTCATTGAAGATTGAATTCTTAATTGTTAGTTTTATTTACTATTAATACAGGCAAACCATTCACTTCATGTTGCGCATTACTGAAATTTAAGAACCTTAAGTGATTTCTTATTCCAACAGAGTTTGTTTACTTGTTTATTTGCTCATGAAGCATGATCTTGATGATATTTTCAAAAGCGATTTTTATTTAATTCTTCAAACACACATTCACGATTCAATGAGTTCAGGAATATTTTACAGGTCTGCAGCATGCCATGAGTTTGTCTACCACAAGTACTGAAGTGGTCATACTTTGAAGGGTATACTATAGACACTTTGAAAGGCTTTCTGAGCATTTATTCAAAAGCCATTTTCACTATCTTTAAACAAATTTGGGCAAACGTATCTATGTCTCACGTCCCTTGCACATTCTAAATAAAGCTCAGCGATAAAGCTTTATGGATGTTTCAGCATCAT
Organism: Trissonchulus latispiculum; assembly: GCA_030248195.1. Taxonomy (NCBI): domain Eukaryota; kingdom Metazoa; phylum Nematoda; class Enoplea; order Enoplida; family Ironidae; genus Trissonchulus; species Trissonchulus latispiculum. The sequence continues at coordinate 34,553 of JASAND010002055.1, read as the reverse complement.
CTGGGCAACTGACAAAGGACTGGACGACATTTTCCTCAGGCAATTCCGATTCTAAGTAAGATATCTAAGTAGATATCTAAGTCAACAACTCGTCTGGCCATTTGACTTATTTCTCTCCACAAAAGTTTAAAATGTCAACATGAATACCATGAGTTTAGACAGGAAGCAAAGCATAATCTGCGGCTACTCGGGAAATTGGAAAGACCCCCGCAAATTGACTAATCAGGAACGCAGTTTGATTAAGAAAGGCAAAAAACGTTTAATAAGTTGAAACTTGTCATTCAACAAAAAGATTGAAACCGCAGTTTTCCAGAGTTAAGCCATTAAACTAAATGGTCTATTTTAAAACATTGGAAAATGCGTGTTTAATAAAATAGTGACGGCATTTGCCAAATTTCTATTAAAAAGAAAACTGCACAATGATTCTATTTCAGGTACGAATTTTAACTAAGGAATTGTTTTAGGGCCTGTACATAATTGTATGAAAATTTGCAAAACTAATTTAGTCACTTTGCACTTCACATGTACAAACAGAATGCTTTCCAAGTGTGGGCTGTACAAATTCAACAATTTCTGAGACTACAATTATTAATGTCAGGAAACTTGCTATAGTACAAAATTCAAGTTAAGCTAAGAGGGTTTTTGAAACGTGAACAAGGACAGACTAAATACATTAGCTTCGCTGAATTTAAATGGCAAAACTGAAAACAAGTTATTGCTAATGTAACTCATAAACTTAGTAGAGAAATTCTTGTCAGAAAACACAGATAAGAGGCAAACAACGTGTCTACTCTGCATGCTCAAAACAAGTGAGTATCTGCGTAAGTACAACATTATAATCTTGTAAACGTTCTTGTCTCTTTTCATGAACATCATTAATAATTTCTTTTGTAGATCAGCATCTTCATAAAGTTGGTCTTAATGCAGTCCATTAATCATAGTTTAAACTTTGGATAATTGCAGCCTCCTTTTCAAATGTGAACTTTCAAATCTTAAAAATATTTTCAAATTAAACTTTCAATTCCTAAAACATATTCACACCCCGTTTATGACAACGTTACAGTAATGGTTACATAGAAATATAAATAATGATCCGTGTAAACAATGTGTATTGGTAAACTAAAACCTTAAATATGTAGTAACAACAATTTTGAAAACAAAACAACCTTTACAGGTTGCCTTGCGCAGGGGAATTTTTTAAATGATTCTTTTTGAATCTGTTTTACTTAATAGTTTTGATAATTACAATGCTCGAGCAGTATGTAACACAAATTGTTGATAAATGTGCTTCGCTGTAAAACTATTTGTATGGTGAGCCAGTATTACCTGAAGTTGCTGAAGATAATTCTGAACAGTACGAGCTACAACAGCAGGAGTCCCACATGCTCCAGCAGCAAAAGCCGCTGCAGCAACAGCTACATCATCAGCAGCAAAAGTCGCAGCAACAACAGCTGCACCCGTAGCAATCGCTGCAACAACAACGTCAGTCAAACCCAGATGCTTTATTATCGCCAAATCTTCCTACTTATTCAGAAGCAGTGGATGCTGCTTCTTCAACTTCAGCTGTGATGAACAGTAGATCTGCTATTAGTACAAGATGGCGCTAGAGCTTCATGCTTCCTGAAGGGAAAATGTGGAAAGTAAGCAAAATGCTTTACATAAATAATTTTTAACAACAACCTGAAACGATCTTCATTATTAAGTTACATCATTAACTGGAACATTAACATGAATTGACTAGGATTCCTAATACTTTTTCAATAATACAGGATAGAAGCATCAACTCGAACTGTAGGTTCCATTAAACACATAAATTTAAAAATGAATATAATGATATAGTTTGTATTTGCATATAACAGTTATAGTGTTCAGTTTGTTAATGGTATCCCAGTTATAAAATTGTTTCCTAAACACAAGAATGATATTGTTTAGTAATGAAACACCTAGAAATGTTTGTTTGGACGTCAACGCTACAAGGATCAAGCCTCTTCCTGGAATTAGTAGAGCTGTGAGACGTGGCTAACACTACCCATTCTTAAAACTATTTCTGCCTCAGAAGTTTGTATTATTATGTTGTACCTGTTAAATGTCGTTGATTTCCAAAATCCAAACCCGACTTTCTAACTCCCAAAATTAAGAAAGTTATAAGCAAAAATGTTCTTATAAGATTACTTTTTATTTCGTAATCTTATCACTCTAAAAAGGGTGTTCTAAAGTTGGTGTTTTTCCTTACCTTTGATTTAAGGTGCTGGTTTCCTTTCGGGTATTTTTGACTCCTACGGCTTTAATCCTTTACGCAAAGGGCTAAAACTTACGAAATAACCTATTTCCGTGCTCTTTAACATTTTAGGACCAGTCCCGTATTCTTAGGCCAACAGATAAGAAAGTTTTGGTTTTTGGCCTTAAGCTCCCAGTAGGTAGACAAAACACATGATTGGTTGGTATGGGTGGAAAGAAGACTTGAAAATGAACATTTTTGCTCTTACAACCTTTGAGCTATCTCCAGTGGTTAAGTCATTATAAGCAAAAAACTGTTTTTAGGGTCAAAAAATGGCCATTTTCGAGAAAATCAGTTTTCTCAAAATTACTGCCACATGTTAAGGACAAAATTGGCTTAGTTATACTCAATGGACACATCGTCCAAATGCACATTTTATGAATGCCTATTTGCCGGACTTTATTGCTTTCAGCTAGAGATTTGGCCGAAAACCCATTTTGGCAAAACTGCGATTATATTGTTTCGAACAACGATTTCTCAAAAACTACTCGACGGATTCCGGAAATATTTGGCAGAATCGAAACTTGCTCTTCTGCGGAGTGACGTTTTTCTTGATTTGGGCTAAAACATATTGAGTAGCAAGAAAACTCAATGCGAAGTTGCGAAAAATCGTGTTACTGTGCATTTGGCCGATTTTCTCGACCGTTAAGACCTGCTGAGCCAAATCCAAAAAAAACGTCCCTCGGCCCATATATCCTTCATATCGTGGCACAAAAGAACTTTTGGCCGATTGTTCAGTTTTGAGAAATCGATGTTCAAAAACTTTTGGTCTATATTCATCCTGTTAGATGTCAGCATATCAGAAAATTTCTGCTATTTTTTTGTTAATTTTGCCACATTCGTAAGTTCATGTGAATGTACGGATAATAAGCTTTAAAACGATGTATAAAGCTCTTTGCAACTCCCAAATTTGCGAAAGTTATAGCGTTTAAAAAAATCACCACAAAAGCACTGCACAAAAGGATACCACCACCTTAAGTTAAACCTTTTTCTCTATTGTCTGGGAGGTTGTCTACCTCCAAGGCTACACACCAGCCAGGTGTGTTATTGTTCCTTCTTCCCTACGTACTCGAAAATTGTCCTCGCTTGAACTTTTGTCCAGGACTAATGTAAGAAAGGAATGTGTTGTGTAAGGCCAGCAAAGAGGAAAAGAAAATCTAACGTGTATTTGCCCAAGTCATAAAGATAGAAGGGGGCCTCCTTCTCTAATATTAAAACCATAATAAAAAGCAGATAGATAGGTATAATTAGGTACGTAGTACATTATTAACTAGTTTGTAACTATTAAAAGATTATTTAGTTTGCATAATAATTTAAAACAGAAGTCCAAATTTGTAAATTTGCCGCTTTGGTTACGGTTACATGTTAAAGAAAATTTCGCAAAGTTTCGCCGAGTTTCAGCTCCCAACATTTATCAAAAATGGGTCAGTTGGGGTGTAATAATTTCAAAATCTCATTAATCTCTACGCCCAGCGGCCAGCTGGCTCAACCAGCCGCTGCAAGTCCCGTGCAAAAGGTGGCAAACTTCTAGAAAGTTCTAGAACTTTTAAGAAGCTTTCCCTTAAGGTGGTGATTCCCTTTGGTCACATAAAGTTTGCACCATTATTACTCATTCATTACTTAGAGTTAAGAAGCCATTTTTATATCAAAATGTAGCTTGACATGTTCTCTTTTTAATGCATACCATGAAACTAATGTTGCTTTTCTAAAATATTTTTAACACATTTTAGAAGAAGTATAATTTTCCAGAATTTTTGCAGACTCAAGTAAATTTTTTCGCGAGACATCGGTTATATCATTCGATACCTCCATCAAATAGCTTCATTTATTGTGAAATCGTTCTGCGTTATAGAGAAATAAGCTGGAATGTGTGCGTAACCTGTATTTTGCCTACTTTTTCCAAATTTGTCAAGCGATTACTTTAGTTAGAAAGCAGCAATCGGGGCAACTAAAAAATCGTCCCTGGGTATATTTGTGCAGAACACATTAGTTCAGTAGCAGCCCTCCAGCTTGCATGATAAATGCTCCACAATCTTTGAAAAAACATTTGTCGTGTTTTTGTAAAAACTACATTTTTTATGATAGCGGCCTACGGGGTGGCTGTTGGAAGACGATCATGCGTCGGATAATTTGTCCCTGTGAGACCTTCAGATCGACGCCATTAGTTTGATTTTACGGTTTGCGTAGTTCAAGAAATGTTGGATTATTTGATTTCTGCAAAAATGACAAGTTTTCGACGCCAAAACAAGAAAATCGGCTATATCTCACGGTAGAGAAAAGCTAGAAACTTGCTTTAAAAAGCAAAAATGTGAAGCTCAATGAGATCTTTCGAATGAATATAGTCATGACTGTATAGCTGCTGCCAAACGTTCAGTAATTGGGAAAAACCACTCTGACCTGAAATCTCCAATTTTTGAAGCGGGATTGCGAGGAGGGTGTTAGAACGCTAAAAGAACTTATTTCGGAAAGTTTCATCAAATTTCACCTTGATTTACTCCGCCAAGTAACAATATGTGCCCAAAAGGAATCACCACCTTAAAATAAAAGAGAAATTCCGCCACCAGCTATGTTAATGACTTGTCACCGAGCTGTCAGCAAAAGTGTCAACTCGGTCCCAAAAATCTTCTTTCACTCAGTGTTCGCTTGAGTGCAACCGAGAGCGGTTGCTTTCCCCTTCCCTACATGCTGTTCCCGTAGTGTGCCATTGTTGTGGCATGGGGACACAAAAGCATCTCCCCGGTTAGGTTAAAAGAGTAGGACTTTTCTGGCCTTCAGGCCAGAAAAGATTGCAATCAGAGGATAAAAACCCTAGGATTTGGACGACCACTTAGTTTTTATGTATTTTGAGGCCTTCGGGCCATTTTTTATGCAGCTTTTGGGGCCTTCGGGCCATGTTTTTTTACATTTTTGTGAAGCCTATTTATGGACCATTTTTATATGCATTTTTGGGCCCGTGAGCCTTGTTTTTCTCAGTATTATGGGCCTTTGGCCAAATCTTTTAATTTTCTAGCATATGTGGGTTTTCAGCCGATTTTATTATTATATTATTATTATATTATTATATTATTATTTTTATTATTGTATTATTATTATTATTATTATTATTATTATTGTTATTATTATATTGTTTTGATAAAGGGACAGCTCATGTAAACCCCTCCTGTTCGATGGAGGTCTTGAGAATTGCCTTTACTTTAGTTCTTTTAGTTTTTTTACTCAGAATTGAGGTTTGCTGACCTCCGCCCCTCATTATCTCATTTAATTTTTCATTCTCCTTTTTGTTGCACTTTTCGGTCAGTATTGACCAAATCGCCAATTAGTATCAAACCGAATTCGTCTCAATTACTCAAAATGGCAATAATGGGCACCCAAATGAAGGAATTAAGCAATATTATGCAGAAATCAATATCATACCTGAAATGGGCGCCCGACGGCTGTAGGTATCTGCAAGCAAAACTCTTTGCACCGGTGGAAATCGAACCCACCACCTTTCCACTCGCAGTCGAGAGCACTAACCACCCGGCCATCGGCGCGCAAATGAAAGACATCTAAAACGATTTGTTAAAGAAAAGAAGAAAGTGTGACTAGCAAAATGCTTAGTTTCAGTCAGTGAATCGTTTTTCACATTTTTGCCGTTGCTTTGTCTGTATTTGTTGTGTTTCCTTTTTTTGCGAAAGATTACTGTGATCAAGAACGCAGAATATCATTGATCTGGCTTTGTCAATTTTGTCTTCTGGAAATCTAAAGTGTTTGCGTTTATAATAACGTGACTAAGTTATGATGATATACCGCAGCATTTTTCGTATGGCAAGTTTCGATATTTGATTTATGATCTTCATGTGAACGGAGTCTAAATACCGATAATAGACACAAATAGATAATTAAACTCCAAATGAATGTGACCGGTGGAGTGGAGCCGAGTGGAACCGAGTGGAGAAATCACCGGTTTAGTGCTGGTTCAATTCTTCGATAGTTCATTTTTTAAAGTTACAAATCTTAAGTCTTTCGTACACAATGAGCATCTACTCCATCCCAAAAACCTTTATGTGCAGGTTTGAGAAGTCTATCTTGAGAAAACTGAGTAAACAAACTAAGTCCAAGGTCGGACCTAACATTCGTCGGTCCTTCTCTTACCTGTGAATTTAATCTGCTAGATTTAGTTGTGAAGTTTCTAGGAGACAGAAAAGACAAGGGCAAGATTTCTTTGACTTTTGGTCTAGCAACGTCAGAATTTAAGAAAAATTCTTTACAGGGTCTTTGAAAGCCAGACTTCTCAAATCTTGCACATAAAAGTTTTGGGGACAAAGTAAATACTCATTTTGTACTAAAGACTTAAAATTTGTAACATAAATAAGAGCTATCGGAGAATTGAACCAGCACTACTCAGATTTAACAAACGGTTGCTTTCTCCAACCGGCCAACCGGTCGCAATCAATTTGGGATTAATTATCTATTTGTGTCTATTATCGATATTTTCATCTCCATTCAAATGAAAATCATAAATCAAATATCGAAACTTGCCACACGAAAAAATGCTGCTGTATAATGATCATAACTTAGTCACGTTAGAATAAACACAAACACCTAAGGATAGACAAAATTTGGCAAAGCCAGATCAATGATATTCAGCGTTCTTGATCACAGTAATCTTTCGCAAAAAAGGAAGCACAACGAAGACAGACAAAGCAACGGTAAAAAGTGAAGAACGATTCACTGACTGAAACTAAGCATTTTGCTGGTCACACTTTCTTCTTTTCTTTAACAAATCGTTTTAGATATCTTTCATTTGTGCGCCGATGGCCGGGTGGTTAGTGCTCTTGACTGCGAGTCGAAAGTTTGTAGGTTCGATTCCCAACGGCACCAAGGACTTTTGCTTGCAGACAGCTACAGCCCCCCAAAAGGCGCGAGATGATGTTGGGTTGGGTGGAATGCATGATACTCATACCACAGATATTGCTGAACGTAAAACAATGAAGAAATAATAACGAAATTAAATAGAGGTAGAGGCACCTTCCAGACGGCGCCTAAACTTAATTTAAGGAAATTAAAATGAAACAATGTAGAAATAATAACGAAATTAAATTTAAGATTTGACACGTCCACGGTGCCTATTTTTAATTTACAACAAATAAATCTTCATTTATTTTTGTTTGTTGTTGATTCATTATTGTCCCCCGTTAGCAATGCATGAAACGCATACCACAGATATTGCTGAAAGTAAAACAATGACGAAATAATAACGAAATTAAATAGAGAGAGGCACCTTCCAAACGGCGCCAAATCCAAATTTAACGAAATTAAAATGAGGTAGAGACACTTTCCACAAAAAAGATTCCAGTGAGATTTGAACTCGCGTATTACACGGATTTGTACAACGATGCCTTGTGTTAAAAAATAGATTCCAGTGAGATTCGAACTCACGCATCACAGTGATTAGAACACCGACTCCTTCACCACTAGGCCATGGAATCATAGTAAAGGCTGAGATATTTCAAGAAAAACGGACGCGAAATAATTATCCGAAATAGATAAAAGATAGAAATAAATTAACAAAGACAGTAATGGACTGACCAAAAAAGGAAAAACAAAAAACTAAAAGGGGCCTGAAAATAGAAAAGTGAGACACATGAACTTAAAAGAACCAGAAAGTGAGAGACACATGAACTTAAGAAACAGGAAGTGAGAGACACATGAACTTAAGAAACAGGAAGTGAGAGACACATGAACTTAAGAACAGCAAATCGTGAGACGTATACAAGAGATAGTGTTAACCCTTGCGAGACACTTAAAACGGTAGCCGATTTTAATCGCTTCATTTAAGAAGTCATTCCTTTTCAACCAAAGACTACTAATTTTCCATTTTTTCTGAAAACATTTTGTGAGTAAACCGAAAAAATCAGTATCTCGAGCATACGTACATCCTCCCAGCACCTGTCAATCATGGGCGAACTCTGAGTCTTGTACTTAAAACTGTGAACTATGAACATGTTCATCGTTTTCCGAAAGTTTTCCTTGTCTGCAACTTTGATGTCATTCTCATGAGCTACTTGTCTGATTAAGCAGTAACCTGGGCAGCGTTGCTAAAGATTCTCCTAAGCATCCTCCTAGGAGGGTACTTAGGAGGATGTCTGGGAGCTGTCTAGGAGGGAGTTAGGAGAAGGAGTGAGATTCGTAGATAGGTGAGACCTCCTTAGTCCGTTTCAAAAGATTTCTCCTAAGTTTAGCTGGCGCTGCTCCTACCTTAGAAGAAATGTTAGGAGTGGCGGATAGCACTCCTAGCTTAGGAGAATCTTTTGAAACCCAATTCTGAACTAATAGGAGCCCTCCTGGGCTTAGGAGAATCTATTGCAGCGCAGCCCTGGTACGCTAATCCTTAGTCGCTAGCGAGTCCTCCTTGCAAAGCTAGTACTCTTTTCTACGGAGCTTTCGGTTCCCGACCGAGTATTAGTTTTTTTCTACAGAAAGCTTGGAAGTTCTTCGTGCTTGGAATCCTCGATTCTCGATTCTTTATTTCAACGTGCTTGCTCATTACAAAACAGCCAAGAGTGCATAATGATAAGAATAAATCACTTCGCTTGCTTTATATAGTTATCCAGCAAAAACTGCTCTGCACAATAGGATTGTGTTTGTGTCACTCAGTTGCCAAAGCAACTACATCCAACGCGGTACAGAATACGAAATTTTGTGGATTCAATGATTTTTCGTGCCTTATTATTATCTTTTATTATTATTATTATTATTATTATTGTTTTTATTATTATTATTATTATTTATTTTCATTTCAGAGTGTTAATGATATATATAAGCTTTAAGTGCCTTAGTTGGTGTACATATGACATTATTATCTATTTTTCATTTTAGAATAGTCACATGTTCTCCTTAAAGGTTTAAAAATTTATTCAATAAAACAACAGTCGGATACGAGATAATAAAATAAGGACAATGAATGAAAATATACAGTTAATGTGAAAAGATTAAAGCTCCAGAAATATAAATAATTTTTAGATTTTCCCTCTGTTTTGCAGACTTCTGTGCATGTGGGCTTGAGAATTTTGCAACTAACTTTTTATCTAAATTCGGAGACTTTACCAAATTGAATAATGCTTTATTCTATATGGGAAAATCACTCACAAGCTGTCGTTGACGCAAAACTAATCGTCAAATTTAAAGTCACCTTGATTTCTTCATCAAATATTATTTATTAATACAAACAGCACCGCTGTTAGTCTAAACTCCATTAAATACACAAGAAAGGACAAAACGAAAATCATATATACAAATAAATAAACTATATATAATAAACTATTTAACATTAACTTTTTCGGGGGAACGGTCAACGTAATAGTTTGTATCACAAATCGGTTTGGCGATCCAGGGGGTCCCCCATGTCGGGGGAGGGGATTGGGCGGTGCCGTCGAATTTGAGGGGGCGATTTTACCAGGGGGTGGGTTTCCCGCCAATATTTTTCCAGAAATTCCGCCAAACGTTCGCAGGCGTCTTCCAACTGATTTTCATCCAGAATCAGATCAAACATTTCCTGAAAAATGAGAAAAAATGGAAGCATAAAAACCAATTTAATTTTAAACAAAATTAACTAAATTAATGAAGCTAAATAAATTAAATTTATTTAGGAAATTTTAATAACAACTGCAGTATGACTCTGACCAAACAGAACCACTCGGTTGTGCAAAAGTGGATTGTTTCTTTTCATTTTTACCGAGCACAGGATAGTAATTTGAGTTGCAATTTCGCATATTAATTAAACTACAACTACAAAGTATTTTACAAACCATACCGTCTCCGGTTTATCAGAATCAGCGGTGTGCCAAAAACTGCATAAATTCCAGGTTTCCAGCAATCCTGCCTTGAAATTGTTTCTATGTCCCAATTAATTTTCCTTTTTTTAATTTTAAATTTTGAATTTTAGATTTTTTACCGGCGTGCACTGTTGGAGCTTTTCAGCGGCCACCATCTGAACGTTCATATGGCGAGCCTGGGATTTGCCGCGGGACTTGATGAGTCGTTGGAGGACTTTCGGGGAGGTGATCTTAATATAGACAACAATCGGGGCGAGGGAAGTCTTGCTCAGCTGGCTGGGATGATTGATGGTATCGCAGTCCAGAACGACGAGCTGCATGGAACGGGCCAGTTCAAAGATCCGTTCAATCTCTGCCTGAACCTCGCCTAAAACAGGAGAGAAAATGGCCGATTATACAGCCTGAGGGTCTTTCGAGTTTAGAGAGTAGAGTTAACGCTTCTGAAACTATATAGTTCAAGCCTGCAGGAAAACTGAAGTGAACTGTTTCACTGCTTTTTCAACGATGCGCTCGAAAAGGTTTGAGCTAAACTTAACTTCCTTTAGCTCGATGAATTCGTTTTCCGAAAAGACAATAAGACAATTAATGCTTATCTCAAGACTAATGTGTTTCGGCAGAACTGATTGTCTCACTCTTCCTATTATAAACTCTTGGAGTCGGAATATTAAAATCATTCAGCTAAAAAACCTACTGATACTATTTCCGGCAGATTTGGAAGTTGAGCGTTCAACAATTCCTCGTTTTCCGGGATTTGTCAGAATTGAGCGCTTCGCCAGGGATATATCCGCGGATACTCGGGTGATAATTATCCTAAAACAGGTAGAAGAAACATTTTATGAAATTCCAGAATTAAAAAATGTCGTATACATATATACTTAAAGAGCGTCGACAGCTCTAAAAGGATCTCTAAACTTTATCAACTCATTGGCAATAGCAAGAGTACTGTTTTAAGTGTTGTAGTGTTTAAGTGTAAGCCTTTCTGGTGTTTTAAGCTTGCAAGATGCTCGGCACATCAGCTGGACTAGTAATTAACTAGTTGGAAATCAACCAGTCAGCGAAGAGCTAAACGCATTTGCAAGCTTCTAAGCGTAATTCCCCTCCTCCCACCAAGATCTTGGAGAGGGGATAGTACGCTTATACACGTCAATTTGACATAAGGTATGTAGGCTACTAGCCAATCAGATACATTTTAGTTCAAATGCGTATAAATTTAATAACAACAACGACTAACAACAGTTAGCTTGTAGCCTCTCTCGCGATTTCGGCCTTAATGTGCCGAGCATCTTGCAATCTTAAAATAGTAAGAAGGGCTGAGTGTCTCACTCTTCCAATTATAAACTCTTGGCAGCAGCCAGCTTAGCCACTTAGCCGCTGCAGCATGCATTAACTGTGGCGAGGATTTAGAATTCAGAATAATTAATCAATTAATTTGCTGCGGATCCGGAGGTCGGTGGTTCGATTCTAACTTGGCCGATTTTTTCTTTTTTCAAGCACCCCTTCCCTTACCTTCCTTCGAATCTGTGCTTGAGGTAATCAAAGACCGCCTTCTGCATCATATCAGTGACCTCGTAACCTTTTAGGGAAGGGCCGACCAGAACGACTGGTCGCATTGAAGGCACCACGTCGTAGGGTGGGATGTGCTCATGCTGAAATAAATAAATAAATAAATAAATAAATAAATAAAATGAATGAAGAAAAAGTGTACAAATTGAAGTTGTTTAAGCCTAAGTTTCTGCCTTTTCACACCTCTGCAATCAGCTTCAATTGAAAACCCCCAATAGATGACATGTGCTGGAATCAAATTATTGTAAATTCATATGGTGCAGAATGTTTCGAATTCGTGAAAATCGATTTCTTTCCGGTTTGAGGTGTCTGCAAACAAAATAGGAAACAAAATTTCCTAATTTTAATTCAGTGATTTGTTAACAGCTAAAGTTTACGCCGCTTAGTATGCAAATTTCAGTTTCTTAATACAAACAAAAATTGGGCAACCGTATTTTATTTTAAATTAAGGGGGGGGCTACGAATAACACTAAAAGTTCAATGTTGGAAAAGCTAGCTAGTCTTTTGCCACATAATAGTATTAGGTTTAGTGTAAAATAGTTTAAAGTTTGAAAGAATTCCATGCAGCGTAGCGTGCTGTGGAGCCATCAGAAGTTGGTGCTGTCGGTCCAAAGCTCGACATGACACATACACAAATTTCGCCTCGCCCTGATCGCTATGCGCAAGGTACGGTACCCAAATTTTCCAGAAATGGTTCTGACATATAGTGCTTTGATATCGTGTAAAATAATCCTTAGATCAATGTATACTTTTCTGTGAGATACAATCAAAGTGCGAAAAACTGGGTGTTGTAGGTCTATACGGGTGGAGGTTAACTAACGTCTAATGAGCTGGGGTTTACCAAATGAACCCAACTTTGCTCCAATTAATACTCCAAGTATCTGGCTTAACTTGTGTGAAAATGACGTGATTTCGTTAATCCCTGCGTTCGCAGTGCTAGATTACATTATCGATATTGTCGCTGTTATTTGGTGCCATTTCGAAGATGTGAGTCAATTACTCCAAAGTACTGTGGCAGAATCGGCTGAAACTTTGCGCATTATAGGCCAGTGGGTGTACCAAGATGTGCAGAAAGCTAGATCACTAAACATCGCTCCAAAGCTTAGAAATGCTAGATTGATTTCCCGAAGTATGGAATGCGATCGCTCCAAAAAGCTTTAAGACAGTTGTAAGCGCTTACTGCACGAAGGAAGCGTAATATCGAAAAACGGATTTCATATTCGGATTCAGCAGGTGAAATAACCCATACAAGCACCTTTTCGGCAAAATCGGAGACAAAAAAGTTTTTGACCCCATTTTTACTGCGCTTAGCTAGCTTTTCAGGCCTAAAAATAAGGGTTATTTCTCAACGAAAACTTTGCTAGCACACTAACCAGAAAACCAAAACCCTCGAAACTTACCCACAGTTTGCCCCAATTAGAGCCTAATAATTGGTAAAAAGCTGGGGTAAGCTAGGGGCTGCCAATTTTATTAGATCGAAAACGGCGTACGGTCACCTCGCAACTTTTTGCCAAATTTCAAACTTTGACCTGCTATTGCTGAAGAAGGAAGCAACGCTCGAAAGCCGGAATACTTTTAATATTTAGTACTTGTAACAATAAACATTTGTGGTAAAACGTGACAAGATCGGTCAAGCCGATAATTCACCAGAGCTGAAAAATTTGAAAAAACCCATTTTTCGAACTAAAATTTGTACTTTGGCGTCCTGCCAAAAACGGTGTATATGAGATATATTGTTGCCCACCCTAAACTTTTTTACTTTGATATGTTGGCTAACAATAGGCGAAAAAGTTGCTCTCTCCGACGATGTCGTCCTAACCCGTTCGTAGCCCCCCCCCCTTAATACGACAGTTTATGGGAACCTTTTTGAAAATTCCTTTCTTCTTTTCCTTTGTCATGGGCGGGGTGGGTAGGGCATTGGGAGTCTTAAGCTGATTATCACTGTCACCCGTATCACCTTCTTGACTATTTCTATCTAGAATATAGATTAATTAATTAAATTAATTAATTAATCTAGAATTTAGATTAATTAATTAAATTAATTAATTAATAAATGAGTCAATAGGCAAGGCGAAGGTAGCAATATCAAGAAAAGGTTGAGTAGAATTAAAATCAACTCAAACCTTAACATGAAAGAGATAAAAGAGGAAAAGTCCAGCTTGAGTGTTGTTAAAACAAGTTAAAATGGTTAATTTTAACACTACTCTAGTCTAATCTACTCTTTCTTGAAAAGACCTTATGGCTATCAATGAAATCAATGGTTGGTCGTTAGGTAGATTTGCATAAGTGGACAACATTTGAAACGTCGGAACCTAACGCTCAAATCTTAAAATGTAGCAACGTTTAACAATGTAGTTAAATGTGTTAAATTTCATTTATTATTAGTTTTTAATTGATTTGATACTGACTAACTTAAATTCCCTGTTTTTATTTTATTTGACACTGACTAACAATACAGATTGTGCTGTGGGCTTAATTAAAAAACTAACAGCACATTATACTGGCTAATTAATTATGAATTACCGATTAATTAATACAGACTTGTTAAGTTATACTTTTCCGTTACCTGGTGTTGGAGGTGTGTCCCCTGCCAGTGGCATCATATTTTCTAGCGCAGCTAGATTGGAATTAGAACTGCTTTGGCGGCTAAAATTTAGAATAAAATTCAGTTGACATGAAAAAGTTCTGAATTCTGACAAATTCAGACATTACTACAACATTGTGTTTAGATCAATACAAACAATTACAATTCCAGTCCTCATCATACATATGCTTGGGGGGGAGGGTTTCACCCCCCTCCCCCAGACCTGGACCTCACCCCCCCAGAGGGGTCCCCCCCCCCCCCCCCCTCCCCGAATCCGGTTTTTCCGGGTTTTTGGGCAAAAAACCGGAAAAATCCGTTTCCGTGCCGCCGGTGCACCCCCCCCCCCCCAGAACTTCCCCTCCTGCACATGTCTGGTCCTCATACGAGGATATGCAAATTCATCCAAACCTAAAGTTGCATTCATAGTTCCAGACGCAAGCAGACGCGCGTATGTAAGCGTTTGCATCAGTTCGTGAGCATGAATAGGCTACAATTAATCTTACACGGTTAAAACGGTATGTTACAATCTGAGGCGTCGACGCGCGTCCCTCTGCGTTCGCGACTATGAATGCACCTCAAGTAATCACATATCAATAAAAGCACTTCTGGGAAACTTTGTACAAAACCGAATAGAGCTAAGAGTTGAGGATTTTGATTAGCGGCTCGGCTCGTACTATTATTACTGGTACTCGTCCTATATACGGGACCAAATGAGCTGGACAATTTCCAACTTTGACGTACTGAGCCGAGCCGTCATCTCTACTGGCTGTTGACATTCTAAAGAAAGCTAGGGATTAAAGGTGAATCAAATTTACCTCCTCCAAACAGGATTTCCTAACTTTTCTGGATAGCGTAGGAAATCTGAAATATCTCACTTTTTACCTCCCTCCCAATTTATCCTCACATTTGACCGACTATCTTCTCATCACTCGCAAAATTCCCTCCACTTGCTTGCCTTACCCAGGCATAAACTTATGATGCTTTGAGGTCTGAAGTCGAAGCTGATCCAACTTGGAAGGGGACGGAATGAAGCCAAGCTCGATCCCTTCTTTGACCAACCTTCCAATCCACCAGTCGTTGTTGTATTTCTGAAAAGTCAAAAAAGCTTGCAGGCAGTTTTTGAAACTTGCTTTGGGCAAATTTCAAATTCAACTGCTCGCTCAGTCTATGAAAAGCTAAATTCTAAAATGTCACATCTGTGGAATGTCGTTATGATGGTGTACTCAAGATTTTTTGATAATTTTTTCTTTAAACTGTTCTGCTGTAAATAGTTATGTGTCTTTTCCAATTCTATTTCCAGCTTAAACGACCTCGCCGGTTATAGCTTAGACTTAAACTTCCATTTTTGGTCATTTAGACTGACACAAAATTAGATTAAGCTTAGTGGGCTGACTTTGTCTTGTAACAAACAGGTTCTGGCTAATTTGATTAGGACTAAGCTTTACCCCAATTATTTGGGCACCGCAACCTTTTCTGCGGGTTGGCTCAGAACCTCCATTTTTTACCTCCTTAATATGAAGGTAGTCCTTGGGGGCAAAGGAAATGGCAGAACCCAAAACAGGAGCATCATCGTCCAAAGTACCATCATAGGGGACGTTGGTGCGAACGGCAAAAGCAACCGGTTTATACTAAAATTGAAGAAAACTCTTGAAATAATAATAATAATAATAATAATAATAATAATAAATAATTGTTAATTATTGGTAACCTTAACCAAAAGGAATGATTAAAACCTGTGACCTCTCAAACTGCTGTATGTACAGGTACATAAATGGTACACTCAATGGTACATAAACAGGATTAAATGCATAAAATTGAATTAGTTAATAAAATATTAATTAATAGATACGACTGAACCAATCTAAATTTAGAATTAAGATAATCAATTTAAAAAAATTTATTTTTAAAAAATTTTAAAAATTTTAAAAATTTTAATAGAAAAATCGGAGAGAGACAAATGGGTCCGCTGGGAAAGATTACCCGAATGAGACCCTGACCTTACCGTTTGTAAAGGGGTGACTCCAATCACCCCTCCCCAATCCGAAATTTCAGTATTTTCAGTCTTTTCAAAAAACAATTTGAAAACAAACAATTCCAGACTATTCCGGTATTTTCCGGATCTCTGCTTTCAACCACCTCAATCGCATCTCTCTCGATAGCGGAAGTGGTAGAGCGTTTGGAGTGCCAATCTGAAAGGTCGTGGGTTCAAATCCTGCCGAATAGTTTTTCAAAACTGTTTTTAAATTTTTTCGATTTTAGATTTGATATTTTCCCAACCTTTGCCCTGTCCAATTGTTGCAGGGCTTGCTGTTCCGTTTCCCGTCGCTTGGCCTCTCTCTGCTCGCCCAGCTCAGAGCCATGACTGTAGCCCGAGTCACCGGATCCCTGAAATCGGAAAAAAACCGGAAAATTAAAATTTAAAATCAAATTTAATATTTTCAAATATTTATGACGGAGGCAGTTTCAGAAGCATAATTCCAGTGGCTGTTAGTTTATAGATAGACATACATACATACTTAGAGTACATAATATATAAGATTGTGATAAGTTAAACGCTTTGCTACCAGCAACCGGACTAAAAGACCTCTTAGTACCCAATATTTACATGCATTCGCTAGTATACACTCGATGCTGTCTTATGCGTTGAAGCTCGAAATAACTCGGTTGAACCAAGTGTTTTCATCTTCAACGATTCACTCATTTCAGATTTCATAGATTTCATATTAGGTACTTCTTCGTGAGAAGAGGTACATTGGTAATGAATAGTGTAACAGCTAACATTGATTAGATTCAACAACATATTATGAACGTTGCACAAAAGCAAACTTTGCAACCAATTTGTAAATGGCTTCATACTGTAGTTCTATTGTAACATGACAACTCTACCGTAATATAAGTCAGCTAAAGCAGCCAAAGGGAGCAAACTTTAAAAAATTTATTATCAACAATTAAACGGCTTTAAACCAGAATTGGTTTTTGTATTACGTAAGAAGAAGAGTAAACCACTAGGCGGTTTCACAGCAGTGCTCGGCTCGGCTGGTTGGCTGGCGACTTGGCTCCACTGCTTAACAACTCCAATAACAAATTCAATGATGTTATTGTGTAAACATTACAATACTAATACATATTGCTTTATTTCTACGTTTTTACTTTAACGATTACTTTAATCTTAACAAATAGTTCACTACAATTTTAGTTTAAATTTAAAATATTTATCTTGTATAGAAATTATCAGCATACCCCGGACTGCTGTAGTAACAGTAGCTGCTCGTTGCGAGACATTAAATTAATTTATTGAATCTCATTAGCATTCTGTCAAATAAACACACAGTCCAAAACAGGTATAATAAATAGTAATGTAAGAAATTAAATTGTCACTTCAGCACCTGAGACCCGAAAAATTCGGGCCTCGGGTGGGATTCGAACCCACGACTTTCGAATTAACGCTCCGACGCTCTGCCAATTGAGCTACCGAGGCTACAGTCGTACCAAGTGACAATGAATTAATAATGCGTTATACAACGCGGACAAACACATGATCCAGGGCGAGGTACACTCTGGTGTCCTCAAGCTCATTGGGTGTGAAATTAATGTTAATTAATTAAATTAAAAATGCTGTTAAATTTAAGTGGTATGTACCAGGTATATGTAGTAAACTAAAGCCAGTTCAGACCTTTAGAATAATGAGGATTAGCAATTATTACTTTCAACTTATGCTACACACACATGGTGCTACATGTATAATATTTTAGAACTATGCTTGGTTATGCAACAGTATTTTAACCTATGTTACATAATATGGTGCTGCATGTATAATACATAAGAGTATGACAAGCGTCACAGCCATGGCAAACTAAGTACAACTGAAGGACAACAAAAAGGTTGTGATCGTTTTTCTACAATAGCTGACAAATATGGCCGTTCATTCTCACAGCATTAGGATAGCAGTTCGAATCCCAGCCAGAACTATATTCCTTATACTGCTATTACATACTTAAAATTACGATCATAGGAAGAATTCCCCACCCCAGAGTTGGACATGGACACATTTTTCTTGACCACGACCGCCCCGCGACCGCAACTGTCGTGACCGCGACCGCCCGCGTCCGCGACCGCAGCCCGCACGCTAATTTTGTGACCGCAAAATTTTGAGTTATTAACCGTCAATTCTTTGGGAAAATCCACTTATTGCATATTTTAAGGCATTTCCAATGCTTTTACAGCCACCTTACTCCAGTTTTATGCTGGTGCAGCTCAGATATACATTTTTGACAGCGACATTAAAAATTACAAACAATTTTATTTCGTTGCTGCATTTGGCTTGTGCAAAAGTAGAATTCTGTGTACAGGTCAGGGTTTAGTTTCTTTCATGTTTTCCGGCTCGGTTACCAAGCAACCAACCAACCGCATGCTATTAACGCTGCTTAAAGCGTTGGTTTCCTTCAAGTATTTTTAGCCATTAATAACCATCTAATCATATTTAGAATTTCCATCTAATAAATCAAATAATTTGCAAAATTGAAATTAGACAAATAGAGGATAAACAAATTGAAACCCCGAGTAAGGACTAACAGTTTATGCTGCCTGTTCAACCATCCAAAAGTTTTAGCAAAATAGCAAAATTTGGCAAAATTTTTTCAAAATGTGAAGCTGATTTTTGTCCAACGATGAAAAAATTTGAAAAAATTTGGAATTTTTTACTACAAATTGGCCAAAATTACCACGATTTGATAGAAATTTGCGGTCATTGCTGTCAAGAAAATTTGTCCACGACCGCGACCGCCCGCGGGTACCCGGGGGTACCCGCGACCGCGTCCAACTCTGCCCCACCCGAAGCAAGCCTGAAATGAACCTCAAATTTAATTCAATTTAATGATCTACTGCAAAAGATGAAAAAGCTTAAAGCATTACGTGTTATGTTACGTACCGTATGAGATTTTGTACCGTATAATACGGTACAACTTTTTCTGTACCGTATTAAACGGTACGTCCCGTATTATATTGTACGGTTAGTTTTTGTACCGTATTGGCAAAGAACTGAATCTAATCTGCAAGACTAAAAAAGATTGCAATTCTTATTTCTATGCCACATAAAATTCTGAACTTCTCATTCTATTAATTCTATTAAATATTCTGAACATAAAAAGTGAAAATGCTTGAACTTAACTTTTGAAAGTCAACGTTTTTACACAAAATAACGAAAATACAAATCTTTTTGTGTAAAAACGTTGACTTTCAAAAGTTAAGTACAAGCATTTTCACTTTTTATATTCAGAATATTTAATAGAATTAATAGAATTAGAAGTTCAGAGTGGCATAGAAATCAGAAATGCAAGAGCAAAGTTTCAATATTATTTAGTCATGCAGATTGTGGCAATTGAATAATTTATGATTCTATGATTATTTTAGCATATGACAGGGCAGATATTTCCGAAAATTTTTGCAAAAGGTGCTTTAAAATCTATTGCTTGGGGCATTCTCCACATGCAAGCGTCCGCAACAGCGTTTTGGTTGTAGTATGCACAGAAAAAAAGTTAATTTTTAGTGTAAAAATACAGGTTTGTCGGAAGCGACATCTTCAGACGCTAGTTTTTGAAGGAAAACTGCAAAATTTGTATTGTTTTATTTAATATTATTTAACAGCACTATTCAGTTCTTTGCCAATACGGTACAAAAACTAACCGTACAATATAATACGGGACGTACCGTTTAATACGTTACAGAAAAAGTTGTACCGTATTATACGGTACGTACCGATTAATACGGTACGAAAATTGCCGTACCGTATTATACGGTACAAAATCTCATACGGTACGTAACATATATACTCTTTCCCGTTCCTCGAATCGTGCTCTGCAATTTTGACATTCAAATCAAAACCTTCAAAAATATAAAGTATGAAAATTCAATAATTTATATATTCAATATTATATTTTGTTTCAATTCAATAATATATTTCAATCTTTTTTATATTCAATAAAATTTCAATTAAATAAATATAAAGCAACATCCAAAGCACCCACAGCATTAAATTTCACAGGATTGCTGGAATGAGCAAAGCTTTCAGAGTCCGTTTGTCATACTCTTATCTATTATGTACTCTTCCAATTAAAAGACCGTGCTATGAAACGTAGCAAGCTATTGCTATTAAGGGGGGGGGGCTACTAAAATCGATTTGCCCCGACTTTGTCCAATTGGTCTACTTTTTGGCGAAGGTATAGAGCATGGGTGTGGTCAAAAAAATATCGGATACTGAGATCTTAGCTGCCTTCCAACCATGTGCAGCCGTCGCGTTTATGTGCCCGACCCCCCATTTTTCGCAACTACCAACATAATTAATTAAAAATTTCTACTGATAGCTAGGCCCAAGCTTCAAAGCTGCCATTCGCCAGTATGATTTGGCACATATGTCCCTACCTGCAGAAAAATACTAGATGTCTGTATCTTATCTGCATCTAAGGGAATTACTCTTCAAACTTGAAGTTTCGGTAAAAATTGAAAAATTTTTGGTTAACGAAAGGAAAACTTTATTACTGGTGCCAGCTATAGGGCTGTAATTTGGCATAAAAGGAGGCCCTATAGGAGTACTCATTTGTGCCAAATGGCAAGAAATTCTGTCTGGTGAAAAATTTTTTATGTCAACTTTAATCTTCAAAACTTGCCGAAACCGCCATTTTCAGTCTGTCGGATCCTGTGTAGAGGCTTTCTGCAGCCATAGAAGTAGCAAACCTTCACTAATCGAGCTGAAATCTTTGGTGGGGGTGTTTTCGACCTCGTTGAGTTCAAATATCTCAAAAAAGTTTAATTTCAAAAAATTTGATTTTTTCGATTTCTGGGGTACCATTCCCCAAAAAAGGCGTTTTTGGAAATTTTTGAAGATTAAAGTTGACATAAAATTTTTTCAGGCGGCAGAATTTCTTGCCATTTGGCACAAATGAGTACTCCTATAGGGCCTCCTTTAATGCCAAATTACAGCCCTATAGCTCGCACCAGTAATAAAATTTTCCTTTCGTTAGCCAAACTTTTTTAAATTTTTGCCGAAACTTCAACTTTGAAGAGTAATTCCCTTAGATGCAGATAAGATACAGACATCTAGTATTTTTCAACATTTAGGGACATATGTGCCAAATCATATTGGCGAATGGCAGCTTTAAAGCTTGGGCCTTACAGTGAGTAGAAATTTTTAATTAATTATGTTGGTAGTTGCGAAACATGGGGGGTCGGGCACATAAACGCGACGGCTGCACATGGCTGGAAGGCAGCTAAGATCTCAGTACCCGATATTTTTTTGACCACACCCATGCTCTATATCCTCGCCAAAAAGTAGGCCAATCGGACAAAGTCGGGGCAAACCTTTAGTAGCCCCCCCCTTAATTACGGAACAAAATGAAGTTATTAGT
Source organism: Trissonchulus latispiculum (assembly GCA_030248195.1). Classification (NCBI taxonomy): domain Eukaryota; kingdom Metazoa; phylum Nematoda; class Enoplea; order Enoplida; family Ironidae; genus Trissonchulus; species Trissonchulus latispiculum. The sequence goes on along the minus strand of JASAND010002055.1, from coordinate 12,911 downwards.
GCTACTATAGCTAATTAGCTTTCAGCAGATGATCATGACACTTTCAGTTAATTCACTTAAAAACTTTCCAGCTGTTTCGAACAAACCAAGCAGGAGGTAAAAGAGTAGAAAGCAAAATTAAAAAAACAGGTATGACACAAGTTCCAGCCCAGGAAAATTCCAATCGAAAAATTTAAAAAAAATCGAAATTCAGGCAGGGGTCGAACCAATACCTACGGATTCCTATACCAACGTTCTACCGACTGAGCTAAATAGGATGCCCCAACTAAAAGTGAACTAAACTTCTGAACCTAACTTCTTAGCACCATTTGGCAATCTGAGACATAAGAACTAATAAAAATCAGTGCTCAGACTCTTACCTACAACTCGCTTTAACTCGCGGCGCAACAAACCCTCAACATAGAAATCTACAAGTGTTCTAATTTGTTCTGCCGAATCTAATTACAGTCCTATTCCGCAGCAGGATTAAGAAGGTTAGCCTTAGTGCAGATTAATGTTAATCTAATCCGTTTAATCTTGGAAGAAATAGACCCGAATCGTTGCCCAAGAAATGATTTGGACAAGACTCGGGTTTTAGGTGCGAACTAGAAAGCGTAGGAGAGCTCTCTCCAAAGCACATGAACGGGGAAAAGCAGCACTGAATTGAAGAAACAGCCGAACTAAGCTTACATCTATGGGAAAGGGTATAAGCTAAAGGCAGCACATATACATACGTATCTCCTATATGTTAAGGACGGCCGTCCGCATAGAAAGTGATATAAATAATTTATTCAAAAAATTTACAGCAAGCACAGCTCTAGCCTGAATCTGTGCGTCGAGCAGAATTTAATCAGGCTAGAATGCAAAAAAGTGACGGGGCTTAGACAGTTTTAATTTAATTCAGGATACAGTTAAACACACCCTCGGAAAATTTATCTCCTCTCGCCCGGAAATAATACAAAAACATTTAAGAACAAAAATAATTTTTCTATATAGTTCCCCCTTTTCCCCCGTTTATTTCAAATGTAATTAAAGGCAAAAAGAGCCTTGATTTTCAACAGAAAATTATTCTTGGGGTCTTTTCAAGGGAGAGGACAGTTGAATTTAAATACATTTTTAACTCCAGCACGGTAGAGATAAAATTAACTCTTTTAACTCTTTTAACTCTACTCAAGTATGAGTTTTCCTCCTTTAATACTTTCATGAAAAGGATCAAATTTATAAAGGTTGACTTTGTCTAAGGTGGTGATATCGTTTACAGTACTGGTGCAGACTGAAAAATTTGAAATGGCAACCTATATATTTGACCACTTTCCACCATTAAAATAGCCAAAATTACTCGAAATATCAGAAAACCTTGTTTAAACATAAATCTCCTTCAGTATTTAACGGTCAACCTAATTTGTGCTTAGCTAAGTGCTGGCTTGCTATTACAAGCGCGCAGTAATGGTGACGAAAAAGAATTGATTTAGATATCGTAAAAACTGCATGGGGGATTAGCACAATGGGTGGGGCGGAGATACTTATTTCCATATATGTTTACAGACGCTTTGGAAATTGGGGGGATAAAGTTATTTTATTTGTATTCCCCGTTAGCAATTTACTCCCCCCGGCATTCTTCACCCCCTGAATATGTCTGAATATTGCTATTATATATGGGTCATTTTAAGTTGCCAGTGATCCACAATTATTAAATATGCATTAAATTAAATGAGACAGATATTAAATGAAAAATTCCATTTTCTGGTAAATTTCGCTGCACGCTGTCCGCTCACCGAAAGTAGTCAGGTTCGAACTTAAAAAATTAAAAACCTAAATTTTATATTACTATTATCTACTTTTATTAATAATGGTAAAATAGTTCGAAAACTACTTAAAATTGAAAAGCTCAGCATAACCACTTTTCGTCAAATATGAAATTTGGTCAAAATAAAAATTTCTTCATACACGATTAAAAGTTTTATCAGCATGATTGGGAACACTAGTAAGGGCCTCAAGCGATATTTCCGGTCACTGGGATGATTTGCTGTAAAGTCAGCCTTCAAAATACGGTAAACGATACCAGCACCTTAAGTTTAAAGTAAAAGATCATATGATGACTTTTACCATGGAAAATGGATCTATGAAATTTTTGGAATGACTAACAAATTGGTTAGAAATCTAACTACAGTCAATTGATCTATTAAGCAGCACAGTGAAACTTTTTAATTTTAAAATTGCAAAACCAACCTACCAACCCTCTGGTTTTCGACAAACTAAATACTGTAACCTGATGCTAGGAAAGACGTACAGCAATACTTTTATATCACTATGTTGCAAAGGATTAGATATTCTTAACAATATGAAAATAGTCTTGCTACGAAGAACAGAAGAAGAAGAAGAAGAAGAAGCAGAAGCTGTTTAATAGAAGGGCTCAAACGAAACCTGGGGACACGAAAGGACCGAGAAGGCACATTTTCATGAAACTGGCTCTAAAGGCCTAAGTCTGGAAATTGGCGCCGGGTAATTTGAGTCACTTCTCTCTCTGCCTGAAAATGCTGAAACGGGGGGAGAGAGTTAGCTAAAAAAGGTTCCCCCACATATACATACATACATACATATACACACATATATATATATATATATATATATATATATATATATATATATATATAAAAATATATATAATATATAATATATATGTTCAGGACGAAAGTACATACATAGTTTCAGAGGGATGCCATATTGAAAGAAGGCTGTTCAATTTTTCTCCTACACATAGGCACAAAATGTGCTCTTGAAACGTTCAATATTATAGTGCCCCCTGCGAGACCTTCCTCAGAACACAAGGAAGTCCTCTACTCCATAATACGGGGGGAAAATGGCACAAAGCCTCTGGAAAATAACCTTGGCGCTATGTTAACCTACGTGAAAGGACAAATCTGCGTAGGATTTAAGGAAATAGAGATTTGTTTGTGAAAATGTTTACTAGGATTTTAGAAAAAGTTTTGGTCTTGCTAGGGATCGTACCGCTAACCCAGACGTTGGAGTCAAATCCTGACAGCACTGCACTATTTATGCAAAAGCACACTTAGGATTTAAGTTTGCCAGTTCTCAACGCTGTGGTTAACTCCTATTATTAATTTCTAATCGATGGTAATACTACCTACTACTCTACCATTCAATTACATTGAATGTAAATATAAATACAAGCTACATAATTATGTAGAAAATAATAATAAACAATAAATATAAATATATAATTATATAAAAGCTTCTAAACTATGTGAAATATACTATTGCATCAGACTGTAAGTACGTGTTACATAATCTCCACAAATGAAATTTTACATACGTGCATTTACGTTACTGACAATTTAATACCAACATCGCTCGCTTGTCAAATTATACATTCAAAAAAGTAATCTAAAATCATGAGTGCATAATTGCACTATATATAAGAATAAGAAGAAGAGTAAGCCACCAGGGCTCCGTTGCATAAAAGTTTGGGGTCTTTCCCATTATCCCCCCCACAGCTCTGAAGAAGTTCCGAAGAAGCACAATTTGACTGATTGAGTTGAAATTTGGTGGAGGTAGGTTTTCGGACCTGCTGATTAAACTACAAAAATTTTAAAATTTTAAAAAATTTTAAAAAATTTTAAAATTTAGTTTGGTAAGGGGGGACCAAGGGGAACGGAAAAATTTTTTGAGAAAAATTGTTGAAAACGTGCTTTCAGGGGTTTTCTGGGGCGCTGATCACGAATCTGAAATCCGTTTTTCGATTCAACTTTTCGTGAGCTCAGGATAAGCTTACATCTTAAGCTTAAAGCTTTAACTTATGTGAAGCTAACGAAAAGCTAAATCGAAAAACGGATTTCAGATTCGTGATCAGCGCCCCAGAAAACCCCTGAAAGCACGTTTTCAGCAAAATCTTTTTTCAAAAAATTTTTCCGTTCCCCTTGGTCCCCCCTTGCCAAACTAAAATTTTAAAATTTTATAAAATTTTTTAAAATTTTAAAATTTTTGTATTTTTGAAATCAGCAGGTCCGAAAACCTACCTCCACCAAATTTCAACTCAATCAGTCAAATTGTGCTTCTTCTGTACTTCTTCAGAGCTGTGGGGGGATAATGGGAAAGACCCGAAGTTTAAACGGTTGAACAGTCTAACAGTCTAGCAGTCGAACGGTAAAATTCGTTGCATAAAACTAACAGTGTTCAACTACTGTTAGACTGTCTGCTAACAGTGCTTAAACGGTGTCTACCAACAGTGTTCAAACGCAAGTGTTGCATAAAAGTTAACACTGTTGGACTGTTACTGTTAGGTTTGCTACTAACAGTTTAACAAAAAATTTCGACTGATCAAATACATTTGATTTATTTAAAAGCCAATTATTACACAATAAAAAGGAAGCACAACCACAAGTAAAGAAAGGAAGCATTAATAGATACCATTGCTTTAATCAAAAGTTTCACAGAATGCTACTACATAACTCATGTAATTGAAAAAATTGAAATTGCCATTTCGCCAAAATATCGCAATTAAAGTTACAATATTTTTGTACGCTAATACTAACTGTTAACTAAAATTGAAACCATCACTACTGCTCCATAAAGCTTATCAGTAGTAGCTGATTATATCTACATCAAAAAGAAAAAGATTTATAAGACTGTTACTAAATATTGCATTTGCTGGGTCTCGAACCCACGACCGTGCGCTCGCAATAAATTGTAGCTACACTGTTCAAAATACTGTTACACTGTTAGACTGTTGGACTGATAGTTAACAGTCATTTTATGCAACGAAATTTGGAACACTGTTCAAAAACAGTCTAACAGTTGAACACTGTTAGACTGTTCAACTGTTAGTTTTATGCAACGGGCCCCAGGTCCGACCACAGTACGTGAATGTTCCCCCGTTTGTTGGGGGAAGGGGAGGACAAACCCTATCCCCCTCTCCGTTTGGGAGGTAGCCGAAAAGAGGTCCCCGTTTGGGGGGGGGCCGACAGCCAATCAGATTGCAGAGACCCCCTCCCCGTTTACTGGGGTTTTTCCAAATCGGTTGGCTGAATATGACTGGCTGTTGGCGACCCATCAAATGGGGACCCTACTGCCTACCCCCCCCCCCACCGAACGGGGACCCCTTTTTACTACCCCCCCCCCAACCAAACGGGGACGGGATTTTGGCAATTAACGTAATCCTTTATTTTGGCAAAACTACCGTAATCCCCTGCCCTCACCAGCGGGGGTGGGGGAGGGGGTTTCTGCAATCTGATTGGCTGTCGACGACCCCATTCCCAAACGGGGACCACTTTTGCTTACTCCCCCAATAAAGGGGATCCCTTTTGCCTACACCCCACCAAACGGGGACCCATTTTAGAAATGCAATGAAACTACCGTAATCCTCTGCTCAAGCCCCCCACCAAAAGGGGAGGGGATCTCTGCAATCTGATTGGCTGTTGGCTACCACCCCCCACCAAATGTGGGAACATTCGCGTATTGTAGACGGAGCACCGTACCGCTATGCTAAAAAGAGAAGCCCTCTAGTGCCTCTAGTGGCTTACATTTCTTATATATAGTGCAATTATGCACTCTTACTAAATAATGTATTTTTACGTTTAACCTTAACATCAACGCTAACAAATATCATTACTCAGGTATTGACGACGTAATACTTAACGTCACATACGGGTAAAAATAAATTAGCTTAATCAATATTGCAATAGTTATTCAGATTATTTCATTTTTTCAGTTAAACCCAGCATCACTCATTAACCACACACACTAATTGAATTGAGTTCCCTTCCAAAGAATCTGTTTTTTAATTTATATTTATACTTATAGTTTTATTATTTATAATTTAAACGCTTAGCCGTCTGATAAAGAGTCTAAGGAAGCCTAATCACCAACGAACCTTCAAAGCAGTGTTCTCTCGAATGATGTCATAGTACCAGCCGGAATGTTTTTTGTACTCCAAAATCCGATCAAATACCAAATCCAACGAATACAAGTCATTGCGATACATCACAACTTTAAAAAATAATACAAATTAAAATTTTAAAATTTAAAATTTAAAATCAGTGGGCACACGATGAGTAATTGAGTTTCAGATAGAGACAAAAGGACTTTGAAAAAAGTGCCAAAAAGTTAGACTCAACAATTGCGTCACAGTGCAAAGAACTCAAGTTGGACCACTTAAGCTTAGGTGTGTACTAAAGCTAGCATGATGGGGAGGGGGTTCTAAATAAAAATAAGTTTTATTCAAATATATACTACATAATTTAAGCTTCTTGTTGCAGTAGCTTTGTCAGATTTACAAAAAAATTACTTTTAAAATTTAGAATTTCAGTTAAAATCCCGGTTTAGTAAAGTCTAAATTTAAGCTTTTAGAGATTAAACAATGGAGATAGGTAGTAACAGAGTAGGAGTAAGTTGTGCTCTTTAAAGGTTGTGAAACGGTTAAAGTTGGGACTAAGAGCTTTTTTTCGATAAACATTGCACAAAGCAATCCCAGCTAAAACGTTTATGTCAGCATATTTCTTTCAGTAAACTTCAAAGCTTTTGCACAAATGAAATTGTTTTCGACCTTCCGAGTTTGCTAAACCTGAAATTGAGACCAAAGTTAAACTCATTAGCAGAAGCTTTAGCCCCCCCCCCAGAAAATGTTTGAAGCCAGATTTTTGAGCAAAATTGTAATTTAAACTCAGCACTATTCCAATTTTCTTGAATTTGATAAATCTGAATTTAATAAATTCAGACCTGGTTGCAAGAATTCTTACATAATTACATACATAATTCAAATTGGTTCGGAACAATTTTAGCTTTTTAGGGGCCGAGCCAATTTCGAAATAAGGTGAGCATTGAAGTAAACATTAATTACAGAAATATATCTGATTATCAAGATTGATATAATTTTTTCTATTAATCAACTCCATCAATTTGATTTTTTAGTAAAAATTAAATTTTATTAAACTTCTATTAAAATTAAATTTAATTTCATTAAATTTCATTTCATTAAACCCATCAATTTATGACAGGGGTTGATGGTGTTCAGCTGGCAAACCAGAAGTGCAGTAGACTTCAAAAATTCGCTTTCCACCTACATATGGAAATAAACCGCTTTAATAGCTGTTTTACAGATGTCTAAGCAGAAAAGGCTAACTTTATGAGCCAAATTTATCTAGGAAAGTGTAACAGAGTATTAGTCCTGAAATTTAGAAGAGGTCATTAATCTAGTAAACTTTCCCGAGGCTTAGGGGTGATTCATTATCATAAATTGGTCTGGCATAATTTCAGGCGTCTTTAACTTTATAAGACGTGCCTTGCTGGGTTTTCTTGTCACGGAAGCCGTTAAAAAGAAGATCGCTTGGTCAAATGCTCAGTTGACCAACTTCTCAGTTGGTCAACTTACCAACTGGTAAAATTATGAGTTTTAGTCAATTGCTCAGCTAGTCAACTTCTCACTTAGTCATATTGCATTTAGTTCATGTAGTAAAATTCTCACTTGTCAACTTTTCAACTTCGTCGACCGCAATCGCTGCAATAATAGACGTTTTTGGTTTGACAACCCAGACAATACATGAAAACTGAACTCAACCTCCGAGTTTATAAAACTTTATGAAACTAATAAGAAGTGTTCTGAATCACTGTAGTAGACAGGGATGAAATGAGCAAAAAATAATGAAATCAAATTCCGCATAAAACTAGAAAATTTTAGTTTTTCTAACTAATATCCCATCTCAAATTTCCCACAATCTTAGACTCCTTTCGGAGAAAATTGTGCAAACTCGAAAAATATGTAATATTTTAAGTTGGTAGTTAAGTTTAAATTCTTCAAAGAATTAAATAATTTTCTGGAAATTTAGATTTTATTTTTCTTGCGAATTTCTATTTTTCTTGAGCGCTAGGAATAAATAATTCAAATATCAAAGTGCAAAATTTGCTGTTTTACAATTTTGCAGCCATCAAATCTTCACATAAAATTCTGCAAATCCAAAAGGTTCATCTTTTTGCTTATAACATTTAGGTTCACTTTTTGAAAGTAAAGAAAAAGCAGGTACAAAGCTAGACGATTAAAGCAAAGCAAAGTCGGTATAAGTCTCAGCCTAAAGTCTAAGTCTAAGAGCAAGGTCCGTCGTGTTTTGAGTTTGCAACCTGTTTTATGCACTTCAAAGAAATGTTGGAATCAAAGGAGTTACACACACTTCCGCTGACTTTTAGTAAACACTCCAGATGTGCTAACACGGGGAACTGACTTTAGGCCTATTGCAAGATTGCAAAATTGTGCAATTTGCAATTTGCAATGAAACTGCAATTACAAGAACAAATGTTTTCAAATTAATGGCAGAATTTTCTGTAGAAGCTATTTTTCAAAAGCTCTGCTTCTATAAATTGTAGCATTAATTCTGTCAATCTTATGCCTCTTCATTTGGTCGAATTTTGCTTGGTCACTTTTCAACTCAATTTGGCGTGCAGGCATCTTTTCCTACTCGTGTAAAACTGCAGGTTTCAAATTTCACCATTTCTTACAGGAAGCTTGTGAAATTTATTTGTATCAAGAGTACATAATACATAAGAGTATTACAACAGGCATGCGCTATATGCATCATAAGCTTGACACATCCTCCGCACGCTAACGGCCCACCCCTCCCCCAAATTAGACCCTGGTGACCCTTGCTGCAAATTGGTGCAAAGTCGAAAATGGGTACGCCCAATACGCTGTCAAAAAATTTGATCAAATTTATTTGACGAGAATTTGATCGTGTGAACCGGCCAATCTTGTTTCTATCGAAGGAAATAGAAAAAACCTTCGATGGTGACTAAGTGCACAGGAACACTTTTAAGGACAACTAATGTACAAAAACTCTTCAGGATTTCTATTTCTACAAAACTTTTTATGCGAGATGTGGACAGAAATGCGTTACCTGAATTTTTTTTTCTGTAAATTTCGTAACACTATAACAATCTCGAACAAAGTTCTGTTGGAAAATTAAGCTTGCTTGCAATGCCAAAGATAAGCAGTTGAAACCAGCCCTCGTAATTTGTTACACAGCACAAGACGATATTACGGGAACAATAATGGTGATAGGTAATTTATTTTAATTTTATTAATTTAAAACAAACAAAAAATTTAAACAAATCAAAGTACTTTATTTAAACTTATAATTTTGACATTGAATTTTTAACTTGCTGTACACTAAAGCACAATCCAAATCCAGAACCAATGTAGCCTCATGTTAGTGCAAAACAAGCTGATGTATAGTTATGGCAAAAATACTGTGAATGAATTGAAGCAAACACAATATCCACTCATCCCGAAATCTTTGTTTTAATTTGGATGTGGGTGTGTTAGAGATCCCCCGGGGGCTCAGCGTGAAACCCACTGATTAATTAGTCCAACTATGCAACAGAACAATGCTCTAACGATCACCTTGAATAACACGAAGCCCCAATTTTTTGTATTTTTTATTTCTAGCATATTCGAACCGAACAGCAAATAAGAATTCAAATCATAGCATAAACGTTTTAATATGAGTTTATGCTATGAGAAGGTTAGACTTATATATAGGGACAAATCATATGGTAAAACATACGTATATAGGTAAGAGAGACCTGCATTATAGCCTGCGACCCGGCCCGACCAAAGTTCACAGACCGGGCCGCGGGCCGAACCTATTTTTTGCAAAATTTCCAACCTTCTCAGAACACTTACTCTTATAAGTACATACTGTACTATTGTAATTTTATTATTATATAAGCAACATCATTAGACTATTAATTGCCGATCATTGATCATTAATGCCCATGCTTTTGTTTAACAGATTTATTCTAATTAGCGGTCTTGGAATAATACCAAAGCAGTTAGTTAAGAATCCAATTAGAAAACAATCAATTAATTAATAGTGCTTATTGGTTACAGCATTAAGCTATCACATATACACTTAAAAGTGATACAAATATTTGAACGATTTCATATATATTTTCATATCACGTATAAGAATGTTAATATTAGCCATAATAATCTAAAGATTCCATAGCAGCAAAATGTTGTCAATTCAGGATATGTTAAGTTTAGACTTCACAATCGTTACTAATGGACAAGAGTACTAGACACTCAACTCTTTCTAGAGCTTTAAGCTTATTTGCATCATGCTCGACACATTAAGGCCGAAATCTCAGGAGTGATGCCGCTTAACGTTGGTAACCAAGTATTTAAATCGGTTTTGAACTAAAACGCATCTGTTTGGCTAATCGCTTACCTCATGTCCAAATTACATTCATATACATAGCGTACCCTCTCCAAGATCTCAGCAGGGGTACGCCTAAGCATTATTGAGCGTATGTTTGTATGCGAATGAACTAAACCTAATTGCTATCATCAAGAGTACATAATGATAAGAGTATGACAGCAGGCACACTTCCTGTTATCAGCAGAAAACCATGCTCTGCACGCTAACGCCCTACCCCCACAAATCGGTACCCAGTGACGTGAAAGTGATAGTGAAATCCACTAGGGTCTGATTTGTGGGGTGGGGGGAATGGGTACGACTGGCGTCTGATTTGTGGGGGGGGGGTCACTGGGTACCGATTTGTGGGGGGGGAGGGGTAGGGCGTTAACATGCAGAGCATGCTTTTCAGCTGATAACAGGGAGTGTGCCTGCCCTGCTGTCATACTCTTATCATTATGTACTCTTGCTATCATCAATCAAATGCGTCAGATTCATTTTTTTTTAGTAAAAATCTTCATTCGCATATAAACAGACACACTGCTAAGCGGTGACTTGTACTCAAAAAAAAACTTCCGACCTTTCAGCCTTAAACGAATCCAATAGCAAGTATCCTGGTTCAAGTTTAAAGAGTTTGAGTGTTAAAAGCTTGAGTAAAAACTTACTCTGTAACGCGGCAAGCACTCAGGAAAGCATAGATAGAAATCTTCGTAATTCATTTAAAACTAGATGTTGTAAGAAGAGCTGATAAGTTTCATAATTCGGAAAGTAATGTGGAAGGAGTCAACAGTGTAACTGTTTTACTTAATTAACTGAGAAAGTTTCTCAAAAATTTTGCAACCAAGAAAAAGAAAAGCGACCATTCCAGTTCAATTATTTATAAAGCTTGGAACAATCAACAAATAATTGGCCCTCCAGTGAAGTTATCAAAGCAAATTAGTTCTTTTTTAAATTAAGTTTTCCTTCCAAAAAGACCATAAAAATTAATCAAGTTAGCGGTAGTCTTCACGTCAAATAATTGACAGCAAATTGGGTACGATAAATTTAGTTTGATTTTGTCTAGAAAATTTCTGAAAACTCATGCGAAAGCCAAGCTATTAGAAAGAAAATGTTTCAATTTCACATTTCGAATTTGAAAATTCAGTTTTCCAATTTTCTAACTAAGGATGTTGTAGGTTTCCCTTCATTCGAATTCCAATTCAAATTATGTAAAATATTCAAATTCAAATTGTCCTTAGTGAGCTGACTGCCACCTTAAAGAAATCAGTTTACGAAAAAGCAGTACAAATATTAGAAACAAATAAAATATAAATTAATTTAGTAAATTTAGAATTTTTAACTGTCGATTTTCGACTGTTAAAATTTAAAAATTTAAAAATGATTGGTGTTTATCAGCAGTCGATTTTCCGAATTTTGGATCATTTACATATATATGCCTGCATTTTTTCGGAAATAAATTTCTGAAATTTAGAAAAACCTTGGCTGCCCGCCCCTATTAAATCTACGAAACAAATTACTCAAAGGAAATCTTTTTAAACCCCTAACTAATTTGGGGATCAACCATTAAAATTTTCCTTTTTTCAACTCATTCCCGTTAACTTAGCCTAGTGGTTGCATGGCAAAGTTGCAATCCAGTAACCTGAGTTCGACTCCTACTACAAAAAAAATTTAAAAACATCAAAAATGCTCTAGTTAGAAGAGCACGTGTATGGGCTCTAGAAAACAGGGTTTAGCAGAAATTAGAGACAAAATTAACGAGCCCGTTTCAGTAGTACCGATTTCAGTCGCCTATTATTCAGGGGGTTGACAAAGCTGCCTGTTTTTCGTCAGAATATTCCAGTCTGTAGCTAAACTGAATAAATGCTGCCTTTTTTAGTTCCTAACAGGTAGGGCGCTACCAAAGAAAATTTTCAGAGAGAGAGAGAGAGAAAATGTGAAAGGTTGAAATCAGGATTGAAAGAATTGAAGAAAAGGTGTCCTGGGCGGGGATCGAATAAAACGTCGGATTTGTTGACAGGAGTGTTAAATTTTTTAATCCGGTGAACACTACTGAAGCAGGACTAAAAAAGACATAGTAATCCAAATGATTAAAATCTCATTTATCTATAAATTTTTATTATTCCTGCTGGAGCAGGAATGAATAAAATGATTTTATCTATGTTTTGAATGTGTTTTCTCAGTTTGATCACATCGAAGCCCTATCTTCAACTACAGGGCTGGTATTAAGGGGCACTTTTTTTTGCGGTAGTTCATTTATGCAAATTAGGTTGGCGGCTATATAATGGACGAAAATTATAGACTTATCGCAGTTATGAACTGTCAGCAATCTAATTGCTTGCAAATTTTTGTGTGCGGAAGTGGAGCTTCGGGGGCTTCACATAGGCACATAAATGAAATCTTTGGAGATGAGAATTAGTGCTCATCTTCAAACTTTCATCTTTGCGTTTCAGCGAAAATACGATGAACATTGTTCTTTTGAAAAATTTCAAAATTCTCATAAATATATATTGCGAAGAGTACATAAACTACTAATGAAATAGAGATTACTAAGTCCATTCGACTATATGGTATGTATATTAGAATCCTTTGTATTGGATATTAAAGATTCAAAGTTTGAAAGACTGAATATATGCTGTGACGACTACTGCATCAACAATATGAACTCACTGACATTTTAAAAACCTAAATCATTCCACATATGCAAGTGTATCAACTTAACACTAAAATGCG
>JASAND010002053.1:0-15000 GCA_030248195.1 Trissonchulus latispiculum | reverse complement strand
CATAGTGTTCAGCGACCCCGATTTACTATATAAGGGCAAGCTTTCAGGCAGTTTCAACTTGTCTATTTCAAGTTACAGAGCGTGCTGCGGCTGCAGCGCCTCAGCGCAGCACGATAGCAGCACCGCACAGCGACGAGGATACTCTCATCGTGTTCAGCGACCCCGATTTACTATATAAGGGCAAGCTTTCAGGCAGTTTCAACTTGTCCATTTCAAGTTACAGGGCGTGCTGTACGGTGCTGCACCTGCAGCGCCGCAGCGCAGCACGATAGCAGCGCCGCACAGCGACGAGGATACTCTCATCGTGTTCAGCGACCCCGATTTACTATATAAGGGCAAGCTTTCAGGCAGTTTCAACTTGTCCATTTCAAGTTACAGGGCGAGCTGTACGGTGCTGCACCGGCAGCGCCGCAGCGCAGCACGATAGCAGCGCCGCACAGCGACGAGGATACTCTCATCGTGTTCAGCGACCCCGACTTACTATATAAGGGCAAGCTTTGAGGCAGTTACAACTTGTCTATTGCAAGTTACAGGGCGTGCTGTACGGTGCTGCACCTGCAGCGTCGCTGCGGCTGCCGCATCGCAGTGCAGCGCAATAGCGGCACCACACGGAGAAGCAAACATACCTATCGTGTTCAGCGACCCCGATTTACTATATATGGCTGCTCCAGAAAGGCCAAAAATAGTCGTTTTTAGCGACTTTTCCCCACTTTGACCCTGGGCGAGGAACCACGGGCGCCATGCAGCCCGAGGGTCACATCCGTCGGTTTCGGCAATATGCTCATCGTTTTCAGCGACCCCGATTTACTATATATGCGCACCACCAAATGGCCGAAAAACGCTGTTTTGGACGACTTTTTGACAATTTTCTATGTTGGGGCCTCGAAAAATTTCTAAGTCCAAACGCTTCGCAACCCCATGTTTGACAGTCTGTAAAAATCGCTAGGAGCCAAATTGGGCAAAAATAATCAATAGTGAACAGGTTCATGGTTATGCTAACAAGATAATAATAGGTAAAGGTTACCACCATAAGCCATGTGAAAAATCCGTTGGACACAAAATTGTACAAAAGCGTAAAGGACGAACACAACAGAAAAAAAAACCACACATACAAAGTGGTCAGAAAAGTCGATTTTTTCAAAGTTCATTTTTTCCGGGCAAGTTTGGTATCATTCGAAAGCTCTTGGCCTGGAGATTTCAGAAATGCAAATTTTAGCTCTCAACTCCTTACCGTTAATTAGTTTTGCTTAATTAACGTTTTCAAAGGCTGCATTTGACCGTTTTAGCTCATATTATGGGGTGCTCTCCGAGCTACCCCATGATATATATATATATATATATATATATATATAGAGAGAGAGAGAGAGAGAGAGAGAGAGAGAGCAGGCAATCTCGGAATTTGGTCCCCACATAGCAGCGTATATGGAATTATGTATATATATATATATATCTATATATATATATCTGTTTTCTTTAACATTACGGACTTTCAAACCAAGGCTTGACCACCGTTCCGTCGTCTCGAAACACGAGGGCCTTGTCCGCCGGGACAAAGGTTAGCTCTTCCCAGGAATCTCGGGCTCTGATCTTCCATCCTACCGTGACTCCACCTTCCTGCAGCATCTCGTCTCGAGCCGTCTCACCAATGGGCAGTCGATGAGGGAGGCCCCAGGCGCAGCCTCCGTGTACGTGATACTTCATGGTGGTTATGTCAATATCATAGCTGGAACTGTTCCTCAGTGTGGTGTAGTGTAGATTCCCCATGACCTGAAATAGGAATACAAATACAAAATACACTGAAGCCAAAAGAATGTCAGATCACTGAAGTAAATTTTTAGCGATTCTGCCAGGGCTGGTGAACCAAGAGGAAACCGAGGACAAGCCCGAACGGGAGGCGTCAGGCACCCTTGTACCCACGAAACCATTACCTAGAAGAGAGAAGGGAAGAGGGAGATTCAGCTTTTCACTCACCATTAAAGGTAAAGAATTGGCCCAGCCGGGGATCGAACCACGGCCTTCTGGTCCGGAAACAGACATGCTACCGCTACACCGCAGGGCCATCAGCTGAACTCCCATATCAGTCTTATCAATCTTTCCTATACCTGCTTCTCCTACAAATCGACAGAAAAATTTAAACTGATGAAATTTAAATTAAACTGATCGGAAAACCTCTACTTTAGGACCTGGGACAACCACGCTGTTTCGGACTACGCCGTGCCGATTAGAGCCACGCCTCACTATCGTTTGCCCACCAGGCTATCCAAAACATTCGGCGTCACCAGTCCAGTCGACTGCCCGACGGAACGGCCTATGCTCGATATTGTGCCTATGAAGGACAACAGTATCGACCCACTCATACTCCGGAAGCGTTTATGGCCAATGTCGGAAGGTGGCTTCAAAATCCTAGCTCTGTTGGTCCTATCGAGGTGGCTTTTCAGAATAACATCTGGTTCATCACGGACGGTTATAGCTATCTCTCTACGCAATCATGTTTTTACTTCTTATCCAGATTAGTTCTTACAATTGAAACTGATAAATTCATTAAAGCTTTGGTTGTACTGTTAATGGTTAGTCGTTATTAGTTGGAGTATGTATTTCCGTAATCCACCAAAACACAGTGTGTCTTTTGTGAAAATCTCCTGTCCTGATATGGTACACTGCTTTATGTTATGGTCATTCCACAATCCACATTGAATCCAATTTCTGGGTTTGAAATCTGCAACCTGACAAAGCCAATTGTACAATGTGACAAACTACTAAGCTAAAATGCAAACAAGTCTTTTAAATAATAATAAGTTTGTATTATGATGTGGGGATTGATCTCACAACCTATGGTGATCTATGCAACCTCTGCTCATAGAGCCAGCCATTCACACAAACAATCCAACCAAGCTTACGTTTCAGTTTCGCTGCTTACAAACTCAAGCAACCCAGTTGTCGTTTCTAGAACTTTCTTACTACATTTTAGTTTTAGTTTTCTAAATTTTAGCAGAATGAAGTAAATTTTTCTATTTTCAAAATTATTTGATTTAATCTACTGACCTACTCTAACTGGTTAATGTGACTCGTTCATCGGAAAATAATTTTGTTTAGATTGTCAGGACCGTCTAGGTGTCAACTTTACCTGATATATGTTTCTTTGAAGTACTAAAGTCCACTATTTCAAAAAATCTCACTTTTCCACAAGAACTTTCGACAACGTCGGTGCAGTAAAATAGATAAACAGCGTAATCTTAGTGCGTAATCTTGGTGGAATCCAATGATATAAAGATTTCGTAACTAACTAGTGGTCGACCGTTTCAGACCGTTCAAACAAAGACAAATCACAGAATGAACGAAACTAAGGTGCCACTACTGCACGACACATTCAAGTTACGAAAAATTCAGGCTCATGTTGAAAATGTGCAAAACACTCATTTATCAACAACAGTTCAGACGCATATGTCACCAACTTGACTTGACTAAACATATCCATGACGGGAGCCATGGTGCGATAACAGACACACACACAACCGTAATATTCGCAATCGTGAGATATTACCCTTTTTCTTATGTCAAGTAGTATTTCAATAAATCAAGTTATGTTGTTCTAAGCAAACCGAACATTTAAGGTAAGGGTGTCAATTTGAAGTTCTCACAGAGGGCAATTATTTGAGGCATAGCCAACTGCTGTCCCATAGGTTGTAATCATAAAATGCAGTTTTGCATAAACACAACCAAATCTTTACCAGCGATTGTGGAGCATTTAGTATGCATGCTAGAGGGTTGCACTTTACACAAAACACACCTATTGTCCCTTTTTAATTGGCCCAGATTGCTGCTTTCCAGCTAAAGTGGTCGCTTGCCAAAGCAGGGAAAAGATGGCAAAAACCAGAATGCGCATAAGTTTTAACAGGTTAATGATGTTTTGTGTCGTTGAGTGTGTTAAAGGCATAAGCACAAGCTGTGCTTGCGCGAATTTTATGTCTGCTTGCTTCGAGCATTAGATCACAGACATAGTGTGAGAAGTTCTTTGAAGTGAATGGTCTGATTTGTGGGGGGTGTCAGCCGCATAGCTTTAGTTTTCATAACTAAGAATATGCTTATGACATACTCCTGGGGGAGTCCAACGATGTGTGAATCAGCGGAATTAATTCAGTAGATTTATGTAGAGAAAGCATTGAAAGTTGGGTGCCGGTGTCGGCACCCAGATATTTTTCGAGCATAACTCAAAATTGGCAAGACGAATCGAAGTGATGAAGACAGTTTTGGAAAGAGCATACCTAGACGCATCTATCCATGTGCCATACACCCGGTTTGATCATATCTGTACAGATCAGTAACCGGACAAACATACACTCAACATAAGTTCACTCCGTAATAGTCATCTCCGGTGCCGAGGCCGGCACCCCTTTCTTAGTTAGTAAATGGTTAGTCAAAATGTAGTCATATGTTAATTTTATCACATGTAGACACTCCTAGCAGTCCTTAAAAACTATTGCTGTCACTTAGCTGTAAAATTTTTGCTTGGGTGCCGACACCGGCACCGGGTGCCGACACCGGCACCCAAAGAAATAATGTTATTTTATTCGATAGAGTGGCTCTAAGAACTTGTACTGGCACTAGCAGTTGGGTGCCGACACCGGCAACATAGGGTGCCGACACCGGCACCAGTTGGGTGCCGACACCGGCACCCATTCTGAAACCTTGGGTGCCGACACCGGCATTCTAATACTAACACATTTTATTGTCCAAGTGGGATATTTTAAAGAGTTTATAAAATTTAGGTTGGATCTCTTACGGTTGTTGAGAAAATTCACCTTAAAGTAGAGGTATGCATGTGTTAAACATAGGAATTCGAAAAAGTGTCGATTATGATTCTGCGTCAAAAAATCTCGAAACCGGTGTAAGATACCGGGTAACAATTGGTAGCCATTTAAACCTCTAACCAGATACTGTGTCGTGTCACAGTGGAATTAGATTTATTTTTAGGAATTTCAGGAATTTATTAATAGGAATTATTCTAATGGATTTTTGAAGTCAGCGAACTGCCGAATATAGCTAAAATCTGTCATTTTTGGTGACCAACAGTGGGGGTCACTAAGTTTGACTAGATATGCATAATTGATGATAATGTCTGAAAGTATTAGTGAAATTCTTAGTGCCAAACATTTCTTTTATTTTCTTCCATTTTCTTTCTTTTCTTTCTTTTTCTTTTCTTTCTTTCTTTAATTTCTTTCTTTCTTTCTTTTCTTTAAACTGAAATAAGCGAATAGCTGTATCAATTCTAAACCAGTTTATACTTAAACGGGCTGTTCAATTATACGTTTTGTTTTTTGTAAGCAGTTTTAAAATTGTGTCACTTAATTTTAAGTGGAACCTATTGAACTTGGCGAACCAAGCTATTAAAATCTCGACCTCAGTCCTTAAGTTCTAGAAAATTTAACATAAAATTGAAACTTATCTTTTTTGAAGCTACTACTTTCTCCACCTTTTGCCTGACTTAATTTAATAGACTTTAGCATGTTTGCATCATCGCCTGCGTTTGCCATTTCTGCTATTTAGAAAGGAAAGTATGTTCTTTTTGTTTTGTTTTATTCATAAATTGTTCCACCAGCGCGTGTCCTTTCGTGACATTATGAAGCCAGAATCACCAGTAGTCAAGATGTAGATTTTTTGTGCATGGAAAATTGGAATTGTTGTATGTTTCCTTTATAATGAAACATTTAAAATTGTCAAATTCAAATATACTTAAAGCATGCTATACTTCCAGCGCAACATTTAAGATATGCTTTACTTATCTTCATGCAATCGTTCCACTTCTTCAATTTCAAAAAGATCAATAAAATTAGTCCCAATACCATCCAATACCAGATGATGATTTGTTAAATTAGGGCGCCGACAATCTGACGAAGAATTGCAAGGATTAAGAAGCTGTGATGCTTCTTGAGATATAGGCCGGCCGCCCGTGAAGTGCATCACTGCTTGTTCCTCCAATGCCGAAGTCAGTCGCAAAACTAGACTTTCTTCGCCAGAAAAGAACAAATAAGCAAGTAACGTGGGTTCAGACGCTGACTTGGCATAGGAACCGTCTGGTGTCGTCTGCTGAATTCGCCGTCGACGAAATGCCACAAAATAGACGGCAAAACAGGGCCGGCTAGCCGATGAGTATTCTGTGATCTCCAGACGCTGGAGTGACGGAAGGCATTGTGTTAGGGTTTTGGCTTCAACTCGCTTCTCGTCTCTGGTCAGTATGTGAATGTCCAAGGAAAGAGAGGTCAAGCACGCACCATAGCGGTCAACAAACGGTGGTAGGTAGATGGCTATACTGTGATTGGGGTCACTTGGAAAGGATGTCTCTAGATGACGTAAACTGGGACTTGCCATATCTAGAGTTTGCAAAAGTGGCCAGGGATTACAACAACATGTCGGCCTGTATGGTGGGACTGTAGCAGATCTAGCTTTAGATAGAGGGGCCATTTGGAACCTGGCAGGGTTTCTGGCAATAACGAGTTCCCTCAGATTTCTACCAGTCGATATACAGTTCACATTAAAACTGTGCAAGCGCTCAGAGTATGGAGAATTTAATTCCAATGTCTCCAGTACAGGCAAATTTAGAATGCACAGATTTTGGCTCCTCTTCTCATTCGAAAAGTCAGAATGAAGATCCAGGTCTAAATGCTTCACGTAAGGGTAACACATTGATAGGAATCTAAAAAATGGATCTTCATCTAAGAATATTGAAAGTTTCAGTGTTTCAACTGAAGAAACGATATTGTTATGTTCAGCCTTCTCCAAATATTTCTTTCCCTCTATCCAGTCCGTGCCTTGAATGGTCAGAATTCGCAAGGAACCGATAGACGCCAATGCCAGCAAGAGAGCGCTCCCGTGAGCAAAGACAACGCCACAATGCTCCAAGGATAGCTCCGACAAATATGGATTTCTGATGGAAATATTTCGAATCAGCGTCAAATTGAAAAATGCAGATCTGACTAGGCGAAATGAACGCAGTTGACCACCACTGGCTAAGCAGTCGAAATCTAATCGATTATGATCCGTAGAAATCGTCAAACACTTGAGATTAGGGAAAATATACAGGGCTGATGGAATTCTGGAAGCACCCAAGTCTACATTGTCCAGCACTAACTGTTCCAGGTTACAATTAGGAATTTCATGCAGAACTTGCAAGAGCTCAGTAGTGATGCGAAGGTTGGCCAATCGTAGCGATCGAATACATTGGGGCCAGTTTTTCCAGAAGCCTAAATCGTTGTTTGAAAGTTTTAAAAAGGCAGAATAGAGTCGTTCAACACATGGCTGAGAGGACTGGAGAAAAGACCACATTTCTGAAGTATTACAAGGCAAAATGCGACAATTCCAGTCTAAAATTAGTGACTTAAACTGAGGACAACAGTGTTTGAGAGTGGCACACAACTTTGACAGAAAAGGTGAATCCCAGAAGCAAGTCGCGCCGCAGTTGCTGATAAACCGCAATTCAACCAGTCCTCTGGGATAGACAAAAAGCAAGCTTTGCCGTTGTTCGTCACTCATCACTCCAAATGATCCTGAAGGGGCGCCAGGTAGAGTAAGTGTGAGAATATGCAACTTAGGCAGCCATTGACTGATCAAAACCATCAGATCCGAGTTGACAGAAGATATCAAGTGAAGTTTTGATAGACTCGAAAACCTGGACTGAGACCAGGTGATTAGTTGATCCATTGTGATGGGGCCAGAATATGGTTCTTCCAATCCAACCACCAATTCGTCAACATCACCATAGGATTCGAGGATCACGGTACTGAGGATTCTGCAAAGAGTTCCTTCCAGGGGAACTCGTTCTCGCCAAGGAATGTTCTTAACGATTTTTGCAAGAATCTCCTTTGGAAGCTGCTGAAGTTCCATTAGATGTAATATCTATAAATAAAAAGGTAAGCATACTTGGCGTACATTTATTTAAACTACCAGGATCTGCGAGGTTTTCGGGCAAGTGACGTATACGTTGCATAGGATATCGTACTGTTTACCTGACTTGCTGCGATTAATTACCGAAGGTCAAACCAATAGCCCCTACCAATTATGACAAAGTGCTTATGTTTGTTTGTCCTGTCTGTCCACTGAGCCAAATTAAATCAGACGACTAACTTCTGCTTTCTCAAAAACTACAAGACTTATCCAAAACTCCAAAACGCAAAATCCAGGTGTTTTCTGATGAAAGAAATTCAAGGTGCGTCTTCAATAAGCCACTTCACTCGATCGAGCACCCTCTAATATTCTTAAATTCTATATTTAACTAACTATGAATAAATTAACTTATCATCATATTGAAGTTTCTTATCATATTACTTTACTTTACTACCTCATAGCTATCTCAGAAAACACGAATCATATTGAAGTTTCTTATCATATTACTTTACTTTGCTACCTCGTAGCTATCTCAGAAAACGCGAATCCGATAAAAAGAAATATGGACAAAACAGATTCATGCCGACATCTTTAGCTTTGCGCGCCGCACGATGAAAACAACATTTACGAAATGCCTGGTTCCTGCTAGATATTTTTCCATGAATGAAAGGGCGATAACACTGCAAATAGGCAAAACCGATAGATAACAGACAGCACCGCAGCACACGCAGTAGTTCTCAGCACTACTCCAATACGTCATCTGTAAAGCTTATATAGAAGCAATTTTTCAAAGGTTTACAATATTTAGTCAAATTTACTAACAACCACCCAAAATGACATTCTGGGAAATGAGGAAATCCTTTTCGAAAATGAGTCGTTGAGGAAATATAACTGGAACCAGCATTCCCGGCAAAGCAATGGCTTTAACAATTTAAGCTTGTGAGCTTATTTCTTTTTGAAAGCTTATTACGTTATTATTGTTAATTAATTATAATATTATTAGTAAATTGACATTTCTAATGGATACAATGAAACTAATTTCGGACTAGGATTGTTTTAGCGAATTGTATTAGTCAGTCTTTTTTTGGGTTTGCTGTCGGATAAAGTAAACTTTCTTTGGAAACAACGGTTGTATCATTAGACACCTCTATCAAATAGCTGTATAACATATCGTTGGCACTTCTGTAAAAAGTTATATCATAGCATGAACAGCCAAAGCCATAACTATTCCGCTCTAGGCAGTCAGTAAGCGAGCCAAGCTCAGTTGAACATTGCAACCAAGTGTATCTAATAAGTTTTCGATAATACTATCGCTGAATCTTTTGCTTTGGACGACATCTTGACGAGCTGTTCTTATTATCTGTACCGAAGTTACAGAGCAAATTTTTGACGCTTTGGATTTAGTGAATTTAATGTAATTGAAGATTTAATTAGTGTGAAAATAAAGATTGCAATATTTCAAGACTTTCAGGCAAAGGGCTAGTGACTTTTATTGAAAAGCTATTGAAAAGCAATATTGAAAAGCTTTTTCCTTGTTTTCTCATCTGGGAATAGGTATTCTTTTAGTTTATACCAAGAGCACATAACTATAAGAGTATAGCAAGTGCAGTGAGGGCGAAAACGTTTGCTTTCGCTTGACTGCCACATATTGACCCTATTTCGCGCCACCCCTATGTGGGTACGGAGTTCAAATGCGGTCTCTCACTCCTTAGCATAATTACACGCTTAAGTTAACAGGCCACAATTTGGGAAAGGGCTCTCAAGTTTGTGTGTTCGCATGTACAAAATATATGTGAGTGATCGTCCCCGTATGGAACTATGTAAGATGCAAGAAGGGGCCAACGTGTGGGGGTCAGGCGATAGCAAACATAGCATATATTTTGCCTTCCGTGACCAGAGTAGAGACCTTTACTGAAAACCCAAAGCCCGTCCCGTCCCGCGGGCCGGGCTCTACGGGGCCTAAGGTGGAACGGGCCGGGACAGGCCGATGTAGGAAAAATCTAGGTGCGGGCCGGGCCGGACCGGGCCGAGTACAGGAGCGAGTCGGGCTTCAGCATCCGCACGCGCTGTGGCCTGTTTCCATATGATGTTTCGCTACTGATTCCTGTCCGCAGCAAGATCCACGATGATGTTGGTGACGGTGTTCCGCCAGTTGACTGTGCCCTATCCGTGTTTTAGATGGTCGAGGTATTTGGACACAAGACTGCCCCACGTGCACCTAGCCGCATTGTAAGTGCACTGCCAAGAGGGAGGTTTTTGGTTGCGCCAGATTGATCCATCCTCGCAGACTAACCGAGCCAAGGTAGCCGATTCTTTCTGATCTTTTCGCCCATGGGCTGATGGCAACAGAGTTCTCTGATTCTGGCGTTATGTAGCCGCCGTGTACGTTTGACTCAATGAATACGTCTCAATGCAGACATCTAGAAGACCTCCATATTCGACACATCGTCTCAAGTTGTGGGTCAGGTCTCAGAGGCGTACTGTAGGACAGATGTGAAAGCAGCGTTGCATTTGATTTGATTTGACTCGCATTTGATGTTTTCTTAAGAGATCTTGGCTGCAAAAACGCGTTCTCTAAGCTGTTGAGAGATCTCGGCGGCAGAAGTTCTCCAAGCTGGCCTAAAGTTCGTGAAGCTTTTGCGATTCTCGAGCGGATACCGTCGGAGGCAGCAACACGCTGGCTGCTGATGACAGAGCCAAGATAAGTGAAGAAATCGCCGATTTCTATTGCTCATCCGTAGATCGTCAGGTTTGGAAGTCTGTCAAGGTGGAAGTACATTGTGAAAGTGTTTGTCGGTTTTATGTGAAGAGCAAGCTTACCAGCATTGGTTGCAATACGATCGATCAGTCTTTGGCACGACTGTTCATCAGGTTGAAGGATCGCAATGTTATGTACATATGCAAGGTCTGCCACATTATCAGTAATACTGCATAGTACACCATCATGGGGTCCAACAGACTTATTCATTATCCAATCTAGAACTATGTTAAACAGTATGTTGAGCAGAACACAGCCCTTCCTGTTACCGGCTGGGATAGGGAAGCTCCGCGAGAGATCAGCCTGCGACCGAACACAGGATGCTACACCGCTGTACTTATCTTTAAGTATGCTTTAAGTTTAAGTATGGAAGAACGACAAACTTTCGCAGGGCTGATCCTTCTACATAGAGGCACGATGCACACTATTAAACGCAGCGGCAAACTCGATGAAGCAGATCACAGTCGGTTTCTCATGGCCAATACGGCTTGCGATTTACCGGCGATTAATGAAGATTTTATCGCTGCAGCGATTTTATCTCTACCAGACCGAAAGCCGGCATGTTGCTTCCCTAGTTGTCTTTCGTACAGGTCGAGAAGGCGGGAGCGTAATACGATGGTTAGGATCTTCCAGCTAAAGTGATTCCACGGTAGTTCGAGTAGTCATATTTGCTGCCCTTCTTGTACACCGGCACAGCTTTGAAGTCCCGTGGGACGGTTTCTGAGTGCCAGATTTTTCTGTACCACGTTGTCAATGGTCGTAAAATGTTTTCAGAGGGCGGAGCGGAGCAGGGAAGACATTTTAACGGGCCGTGTCGGGCCGTGCCTAAAAATTCAAGCCTGTGAAGGTATCCAGCGTAGAGTATGAAGCTTGTCTTCTCTGCTAAATTAGCCACTCTTGGGTTTGCTGCATCGAAGAATGCACTTCGGATCTATCTAGCTATTTCTGCTAAGAAGAATTATACAGTTGGGCCAACTGCTAAATCTGGGATGATGTGAACGCAATTGTTGTAAGCGGACAAATATTGATAAAACGTAAGATTAAATATTTTTGTTTAAGTACTCGGCACGCTTGAAGCGGAGACTGAAATCTCCATACCCGTCAAAGCTGGTAAAAATAATAATCCAGTATTCGAGCATCGCGAGCATTATATTGATTTTAGGTACAACAAACAGACGTTTTAAACACAAAACATTGACGTGTGAGTGCTCTTGCAATAAATTTGGAATTAAATTTTGTTCAGCCTAATGATGTTTGTTTGCAGTTCGCAGTTCTCAGTTTGCAGCAAGTACTCTGCAGAAATACAGAACCAATGTGAATTTATTAGTATTAGGTTATATATAGAAAATTTACAATTAACAACAGGGAGTTGCCTTCCCCACAATAAAGAGTATACACTATTAATGTTTCTAGTTTTCGAACTGTTTAATGTCGTGCAAATGTCCTCCAGTGAGGAGAGGATTTTTCGGCTTCGGAGGAGGCATTTTCAAGCGTTTCTCTTGATTGAGTTTGCTTGGAGCACTAGCGTAAGCCTTGTGACCATACTGATGCTGGTTCCATATCATTCTCGATCCATGAATTGCCGCAAGAATGCATTTTTCCGGAGGGCTTTGATTTTGAAATTGGATAGACCAGCAAGGCTTAGAATGGAGTTGTTGGTAGGATCCCATGTCCCAAGTAACCCCATCAGAATAGCGTCCAAAAAGGGTGTAAATCCCTTCTGCTGTAGTTCTTCGCATTCAGTTTGGGATTTCGTAATGTTGGCGTCCCTTGCTCTTTGGAATGATTCCGGGTAGGTTGTTGTATTGACAATAGAAACATCCATAGGATAACGTGGGGGGGGAATGGGGGGGTGCAGACCCCCCCCAGACCGACAAAAAACGGGTAGACCCCCTCAGCAAAAAGGAAAAAAGGGCAGACCCTCTCGTCCAGAAAGGAAAAAAGGGTAGACCCCTCAGCGATTTTTATCAAAAATAGGTAATTTTTTAGCAAATTTTAGCGATTTTTTCAAAAAATTTCTTAAAAATCGCTAAAAATTGTCATTTTCACTAATTTTTTGTCAAAAACGTTAAAAATTTGCAATTTTTACTAATTTCGGGGCAGACTCCCTTAAAATTTTGGATTTTTTCAGGGGTAGACCCTTCGCCCAGGTCGGGGTAGACCCCCCCAGAATCTGACCCCGTGTTAATGTATGGAAACATCCATAATATAGATCTCTTCTGATGAATTGTCTCTAACCAGTATGTCTGGCCTGTTAATTCCTGTTCTCTCTTTTGTTGTCTTATTCACCTGTGTAGCTCGGTTCTCCTTCAGCTTGGGTATGGCAGACAAAATAATGTCCTGTACAGCGTTGAGGCGGATAGTGTATATCTGCGCTGAGAATCGAACACACCCACTCAGCACATAGCCCAGATGTTTGAATCCGTTACCTCCGTTTACTATTTTCAATCGGTCTGCGCTAAGGACCAGGGCGTCCAAAATGTATTAATTCATAATCTGTATTTACCGCAAAATATCAACATGAATAGAGAACCAAAATTCTTTGTCAAGCACGAACGGAAGGCTAACTTTGCGAATCATTTTATATTTAGGTTCGCGAAACTGTCCATAGCAAAATGAAATTGAAGTTGAATCAATCATACGGATGATAAACTTATCTAGGTTAAAAATCATATAATTCAGTGTGGCGAGATGATTTCTAAAAAATGAATTGTGTTGTGTTTGAGCCTACTGTAGTGAACATTTTGAATGACACTGGCCCTTAGTGACGAAAACTAAACAACGAATTGGTGATATTGCGGCTGCATAGAATCAAATTTTGTACAAAATGTATCCACAGTTTTGTACAACTCTGGCTATATTACTCAGCTCTCGTACAGCGCTCTCACTGAAGGCATTTTACAGAATTTTGAGAACCATGTACATTCCGTGTGCACCAGCGTTGGGATCATCAAGTAAGATTTATGTTTCAAAAATTTGTTTACTAACACTAATGAAGGCATGTTCCAAATTACATCCATTATATTTTTAAGGTGAATGAATCCTATTTTACTCGAAACCTAACTGTGCATGAGTATTTGAACCTCACCGTTTACCAAGTTGTTGTTGTTCTACATAAAGCCGACTGCAATCAGTCACGAAAATATAGCCAGTAGTTTACTTTCTTGACAGCAGGTGGTAGATCATCCCAGTTTTCTACGCTGTAAAAGCCGCACATTGGCTTGAATAGTTGCAAACTCATTTCAGAAATGTCGTCCATTGTTATGCTGTGTTGGTGAACTAAAGCCTCACTTGAATCTAGACAAAAATTGACAGCTTTCAAATTCAGGTTGGTACAGATGTTAACAAATGTCACACCCTATATTTCAGAAACAGTACCCAATTACATTTGGATACGCGCAGTGTTTGTGAACGTAACTGCACGAACTCTAGACCCACCCCTATGACTCACGACTGTTGTGATCCTCCAGCTGCAATTCCTCCAGGATGCGAGCTTGGTGTCAAGGTATCTGATAAATCCGGAGCTGAAACTAAGTGGGAATACGATTGGGCCAATAAAAACGACTTTTCCACGTATCCTCCTAGATTGGTAACTGTAAAATTGTAAGCTCTTCATATGTTTTAGTTGAATAGTAAAAATGCTATTTCAATTTCTGGCTAATATCAAATTTAGCGCTAAATTCGCTCAAAATTTGGCAAAAATTACACCTTTTCTAGTAAATTTTCTGCTGGGACCCTCCCCCAAACTTGAGATAAGGTACAAGGGCAGGTAAAATTTGGGCTAAAACAGGTACAGGACCATCCAGGAATTGGTACGCTTGTTAATGTAAGGTGGTAGTCGAGCAGGTAGAGCTCACCACGGTATGAACATTGTGGACGTAATGCATGCTTTGATGGCCTTGTAGAACACCAGGTAATTGCCACTACAAATATTCAATATCAGTATTCCTTATTTTTACGAAAACAAATGCTATATGACCCAACTGGAAAAGTGACTGGCTGATGCGGCTGTACAAAAGAATGTCTTTATTTTAGACGTGGCAAGGTTGGGCTAGGAATTTCCAATGTCGTCTCAACCTATGCAACCTTCCCCGTATACGCTCACAAAATTGAGTTTGGCACGAGCGCGACATGGAAAAAGTATCCAGCGAATGTGAACGTCTTTTTTGTTGTTGGGTCCTTTGAATTAGACCACAACCCGACAGCCAAGAACGACTATTACGAAACAGTTACAGTTCTATTTGTCCCAGCGCTCAGTAGTCGAAAATGGAAAAGAAACATTTTTATTCGAAGCCCGGTGTACTTCGACCCTGAACAGTGCACAGCTGTCATAATCTCGAGGTTCACTGTGGACCTGAATAACA
>JASAND010002052.1:0-27576 GCA_030248195.1 Trissonchulus latispiculum | reverse complement strand
GTACTTCGTTCAGTTACGTATTGCTTGCTCACATTTGACCTGCCTATTGCATTGTTCAAGCTCCTTATCTGCGTTAGCTCACTGCTGGAAAGGGGAACCTTGAAAATGACAGAAGGACAAGTACTAAAAATGCTCCTCCGGAGCATGAAAAAGTAATATGGGTAGTGGTGAGTTTGTAAAATCAAGAGAGGACTAGTCTTAAAATGCTTAATATGGGGCTAGGTTCAAAAAAAGAAGAGGACTAGAATGAGGGCGAATGAAGATGGGCACAGCTTCGCCTATAACCCAAATCGCAGCTATTCACACTTCACCATGGCGATTGCCATATACAAAGCAATTAATGTCAGTCAATAATTACAATTCCAGCAGTTAGGTATACGTAAACTATATAGTATATAATTTGGCTGTGATGGACTTACTGACAAGCAACGAGAAAAAAACCAAGGCTATGATTGTAACGCTAACGGTTGAATAGAAATAGAAGATCGTCAGAGAGTGTCTGATCTGAGTTATTGTTGAAATATATACGTACTTTTCTTATAAGTGGTTAAAACGCTCAGTAGATAAATATTATGAGTTTATCGAAAGAAACGTTTGCTTCCACTCAAAACTTGTCTGATCATAGTCGTATATTATTTACGTACCGTAACTAAATCGTAATTCACTGGTTCGTTTAAAAATATATAACTTTTTCAGTCCGGCGAATATGGGTTGCTCGGCGAAGCTGTGCCCATATTAGTTCGCCCACAACCTAGTCCTCTTCTTTTTTAAACCTAGCCCCATATTAAGCATTTTTAAGACTAGTCCTCTCTTGATTTTACAACCTCACCACTACCCATATTACTTTTTCATGCTCCGGAGGAGCATTTTTATTACTTGTATATATATATATATACAGGATATACAGAAGTGCTATATATGAAGTGTATATATTTATTCAAAGTTTAGTCTAATTATATACGTATCATAGGGGTCGCGGTAGCGACCCCTATAATATGAGTGAAAATGGTCGAATGACCGTGTAAAACAAGGCTGCGCAGATTCCTGCGCAGATCCTGCGCAGATTATGTGCGCAAAAAATTGTACGTGTCGAGTTTAGTATGTTCCTGAAGTTTCATCGGGTCTTTCCCATTATCCCCCCCATAGCTTCGTAGAAGTGCTGAAGATGCACACTTTGACCGATTGAGTTGAAATTTGGTAGAGGTAGGTTTTTGGACCTGCTGATTTCAAAAAGGCAAAAAATTTTAAAAATTTAAAAAAATTTTAAAAATTTTAAAATTTTAGTTTGGTAAGGGGAACTTGAAAAAATTTTTGCTGAAAACTTGCTTACAGGGGTTTTCTGGGACGCTGAGCACGCATCTGAAGTCAGTTTTTCGATTCAGCTTTTCGTTAGCTCAGGATAAGCTTACATCGTAAGCTTAAAACTTTAGCTTATATTAAGCTAACGAAAAGCTGAATCGAAAAATTGACTTCAGATTCGTGATCAGCGCCCCAGAAAACCCGTGTATGCAACTCAGCAAAAATTTTTTCAAAAAATTTTCGATTCCCTTGGTCCCCCCCTTGCCAAACTAAAATTTTAAAAATTTTTAAAATTTTTTTTTAATTTTTTTAAAATTTTTTGCATTTTTTGAAATCAGCAGGTTCAGGAAAACCTACCCCTGCCAAATTTCAACTCAATCCGTCAAATTGTGCATCTTCAGTACTTCTACGAAGCTATGGGGGGGATAATGGGAAAGACCCGTTTCATCCCCGTACCACTTTCCGTTAAAAAGTTATGCCAAAAATCGCTTACGAGAGTGATGTTTTTTTTCCGGTTTCTCGCTTTTGATGTCTCATAAGGGGGTTTTGTAGCTTGAATAACTACAGACAGAAAAATTTTTGCCTATGAAACCCATACCCTATTCTTGTAGTACAAATCAAAAAATAAGAAAATAAGCTAGTTTTTATGCCTTCCAGGGCCGCAAGAAAATTTTTGGCTGGGGGCCAAAGTCAGCCAAAACGCTAAAATGGCCAAAAAAGTATGCTTCAATATCACCTTAATAAGTCAGATTGGGCTCTATATGGGGCAATACTGACTATATGGTTGACAACAGTACACATATCGGGGTCGTTCAAATGCTATATGATTTTCCGTCTTCGTGCGTAATTTTTTCTGGTACTGGCCGGCCAAAGTTTAGGTGAATTTTGGATCGAACTTTGAACTTAATTTTTTCGCTTGTTTTGCTACATGGGTTGCTCAAATTTTGCATACAAAGGTTTTTTGGGACGGAGAATCGATTCCCGCTATCAGTTTTGCTGCCCGAGTAACCCAAGTTGCTGGGCTGGTTCCACTTGACCGTCTGAGGGGTCATGACGGCAACCGCTACCTGGAGGCCCATACTAGGCTCTACTTGGCCTCTCATAATTTTGCCTATAGGGGTTTTTTGGTGCGCCCAGCTCATTCGCGGTGTCCGTTTTGCCGTCCGACTCATCCATCTTGCCGGGCTGGTTCCACTTTGCCGTCTGGAGGGTCATGTCGGCAACCGTTTCCTGGAGGTCCATAGTAGGCTTTACTTTGCCTCTCCAAACTTTGTCTATAGGGGTTTTCTGGTGCGCCCAGCTCATTCCCGGTGTCCGTTTTGCCGTCTGACCCACCCATCTTGCTGTGCTGGTTCCACTTTGCCGTCTGGAGGGTCCGGTCGGTACCGACTTCCGGGCACACCATATAGGACTGAACATAGCCTGGCAAAAAATTGTCTATAGGGGTTTTTTGGTGCCCCCAGCTCATTCCTGGCATCCGTTTTGCCGTCTGACCCACCCATCTTGCTGTGCTGGTTCCACTTTGCCATCTGGAGGGTCAGTTGGGTAAGGGGGTCAAGTGGTCGAAAGTAAAGTTTCTAAAAGTGGTCAAATTCTTTGGGATCGAAAGCGCTGAAAGCGAGCTGAGCAACTTTTGTCATAGAACTGCATGCTCAAAGTGGCTGTAGAGTGCTGTGGTGGGGTGGGGTGGGGACTTAGGCGATATTCGGTCAAAAATGAAATTTTTCAAAACTGGTCAAATTTGGTACCAAATGAAAGCCCTAAGCGAGCTGAGCAACTTTTGTCATAGAACTGCATGCTCAAAGTGGCTGTAGAGTGCTGTGGTTGTTTGGGGTGGGGACTTATATACGCGATTTTGGGTCAAAAATGAAAGTTTTCAAAAGTGGTCAAATTACCAAATGAAAGCCCTAAGCGAGCTGAGCAACTTTTGTCATAGAACTGCATGCTCAAAGTGGCTGTAGAGTGCTGTGGTTGTTTGGGGTGGGGACTTATATACGCGATATTCGGTCAAAAATGAAATTTTTCATATCTGGTCAAATTTGGTACCAGATGAAAGCCCTAAGCGAGCTGAGCAACTTTTGTCATAGAACTGCATGCTCAAAGTGGCTGTAGAGTGCTGTGGTGGGGTGGGGTGGGGGGGGACTTAGGCGATTTTCGGTCGAAAATGAAATTTTTCAAAAGTGGTCAAATTTGGTACCAAATGAAAGCCCTGAGCGAGCTGAGCAACTTTTGTCATAGAACTGCATGGTCAAAGTGGTTGTGGAGTGCTGTGGTTGGCTTGCTTGCTACTGTTGAAAGATATCTATATATACATACCTTCATGAGCATACATATATAAAATAATAGAAAACAAGAACAAAAAGTGCTCCTTCGTCGCATGTAAAATACATATGAGTCTTCGTAAGCAGGTTGTACATAAGCAAAAACTAGCCTGTAAAATACATATGAGTTCCGTAGGGAGGTTGTAAATTAAGGAAAACAAGTTGCAACCGCTTAACATATGAGCCTGTCCTACAACGAGGCTCATATTGGCGTCACAGTGCATTCCACATTAAAGCCTCATTAAAGAACCTCAGCTTCATCCACATTACGGAAAAATGAATAGACGTCGTGGCCCAGAATAAATGGACTGAAGTGAACTACGACTGCTCAGGCTGAACTGTACATGCAACCTGATGTTTCCTGAAACACTATGGCACACCTCTAATGCATTCTCGAAACACTTTCACATTATACACACGCAGAATGCGTTCCCACTTGGCTGTGAGTCAGAGCGCCTCATGGCGTACCGTATTGAGCATACGTATGCACACTATAATGACTGATCAACATTGTATATATGAAGGATAATTTGTAATGAAAAGCTTTATGCAGTATGTATTTATATAAAAGTAAAATGTATATCTGCAAATTATTCGTATTATGACATACGCCAATATGAGCCTCGTTGTAGGACAGGCTCATATGTTAAGCGGTTGCAACTTGTTTTCCTTAATTTACAACCTCCCTACGGAACTCATATATATGTATTTTACAGGCTAGTTTTTGCTTATGTACAACCTGCTTACGAAGACTCATATGTATTTTACATGCGACGAAGGAGCACTTTTTGTTCTTGTATATATACATCATATATATATATACTCTCTTTATATGGTCTCTCTATCTATGACCCCGAAAATTTTGTCTCTGATTTTGCTGGAGAGTTGTATATAGGGGTTTTCGGGGTCGTAGAACGCGAATATGAAGTCCTTTTTTTGATTCAGGTTTTCGTTCGTTTTCGTTCAGTATATATATAAGCTTGCATCCTAAGCTTAAATCTTTAGCGAGCAAACGAAAAGCTGAATCGAAAAACGGGCTGCCGATTCGTGTTCTACGTTCCCCGAAAACCCCTATATACTTCTGTAATCAAAAACAAATTTTTCAGTTTCCCTTAGTCCCCTTTAGAAATCAAAAAATTCGAATTTCGTAAAATTTGAACTCAGCGTGGTCGAAAACGCACCCAAACCAAATTTTAGTTACGTAATTTGGTCAAGTATTAAGGATTTTGAGCGGTGGGGAGTAATCTGGAAAAGCCCCAAAAATTTTGTAAGGGAGTCTCCCCAGAGTCCTCTGAAGTTTTTCTAATTGTTAACTTTGTGATTTTTTGAAGTGCACATCAGTTTAATAGTAATGGTCAGGCGCGTAGCCGGGGGGGAATGGGGGAATTCCCCCCGAAATGGTGGATACGCCCATATTTTAAAAATCCTCTCATTATAATACGTGTTTCGGACCCCAAAATGAGAACCAAATTTCCTATTTGGTGTACTTTGACCAGCTTCTGCAGCATTTGGGTCCATGAAAACGTCGTGCTGGGGCGTATAGTCAAGCGGGAAAAAAAACCCACTCGCCAATGCGGGAAAAAAAACCCACCCCCAGTGTGGGCTTACCGGTATGAGCTATCTAGGATTTTAATAGCCTATCTTGAAGAGCATCCAAAATAACCCTGGAGGGTGTATTATGGTTGCTCCCACTGCTTCCCTGCAAATTTTTTGGGACTTTGAAATTTTTGGAAATTTTGGTCCGACCAAGTGCCGAAATTTGGCAAACTTTGCCGGGCCACCCTGAACTACTGGAAAGACTTAGACCAAAGCGGATTATATGTACCTGTAGGGCATCGGTTGCGCTTCATGATGATATATGTCACACTGCTCTGACCCCTCCGGTGCGACCTGGGGGTGACCTGGAGTTGGCGGGAAAAAACCCACGGCGGGAAAAAAACCCACTTTTCAAAATTAAATTTTTTTTGTAACCATTGACCGGAAAGGTCAAACCAATACATACATTTGTTTAATAGAGCCTATAGATTAAATTGGTATAGGTTTTACCTGGGTTCGTACTGTTATGGGTGGTCCAGGGGGTCTAAATCGGACACGGTGCCATTTCAAGCCAAAATTTCAATTTTGACCAAAAATGCTTATTTTTGCCTTAAAATGGGTCTAGTTTGGCTCTAAATACAAGAAAAACACGTTTTCTACACGATAGGATGCTTAAACTGCCGAAAATAAACAATTTTAAAAAATTTCCAAAATTTGCCTATGTTTATGTGTTAAAGATACAACATTTTCAAATGACCATATGACCTCAATTTTAATACAAAAACTAATATATTTTGATGCAGTTGTACTAAAAACAACCCGCTCTTTCATTTGGAATGGTTAGAAATGCTCCTGGCATCTTGCCAAAAATTTTTTGGGGTGGGTTTTTTTTTCCCGCATATGGGTTTTTTTTCCCGCATTGGGTTTTTTTCCCGCCAGTTTGGGACAATTTTTCTCGCTAACGGCACACCCTACAGAGGTGTTCTATAGCTCATAAGAAAGCTTACGACTAGGCCTTACGACTAGGCCGACTAGCTACCTGTATAATCAGCATTTCGATATGTCAAACCATTAAAAAGTTCTGGCCAAAAATCTGAAAAGTGGGTTTTTTTCCCGCTTGACTATATATATGTATTTGTTAATTTAAAAGAATAAGAATGCTCTGTAAAAATTCCACGAAGTTAACGAAAATTTTCTCAGCGACCCAACCCTCGAAAATTTTTTGCACCCCCCCCCCCTTAAATTTTTTCTGGCTACGCTAGTGGTAATGGTTGTAGCAATTTATATTTGCCCCTTTTGATCACAGCAACCGGTCAAAAAATTCGAAAATTCTAAAAATAAATACTTTTGCGTCATGTCATCCGAGTTAGAATACTCTACTCTTCCAGGTTTAACGATATGGAGTGCCGAACTCTGTATAAGTTTTACCGTCCCATCCACCCTGCGTCCCTGCAGTGCAGGCAGACTGTGCTTACCGTCACATCTCTATCTTAAAGATCGCGGAAGCTTCTTTTGGGAACAATTTATATATATTTAGGACTGGATTACATAGCTTCCCACTTTATTCATAGCGGCTTTCCGGGTACCTTTAGCTTTTCCGATGTCAGTTTTACTGTTCGACTAACCCATGTTTTTGGAATCCTCTCGGAATTTGCATATCCTCTCTCAAAACTTCATCTGTGGATAAATTTTCGATATCTGTTTTGCTGTACGACCTACCCATCCACTCGTGCAGCCGAAGCAGTCGAATACAAAAATTAATTCTAGAGAGCTGCGAAATGCCTTACTCATTTCTGAATTTGATTCAAAGATCAGTGTGGCCGGCTCGGCTTCCTTCATCTTTCTCTTATGTATATACGTACTACGTATACGTATATATTTACTTGCTTTCGTGCCGCCCATAAAGGAAAGGGACTATATATATGATGTATTGTATATATACGTACATAATTTAGACTAAACTTTGAATAAATATTATATAATATATATGTATGTATACGTATATGTATTTAGCTATGCTTTGACTGCTTACTCATTCTGGTGTTCAGCTTAAAATGAGTAGCCAGCCCAACTAGGCTCTCCATTCTTCCAAGTGATAGTGATTCCACTCAATATCCATATGTAGCATAAATAGAGCATAGTTTACATTTGGACTTCTAAATTTTTTCACAGCCTGTGTCTGAATATCCGCATAATATCCTAATTTGAGAAAAACATCGTGATAACCATGCACATTTAGGACAAAGTATATAATGAAAATTGCACATTTTTCACAAAAAATTTGAAATCTGTGAAAATGTTTTTCAAATTGAATTGTTACTTAAAACCGGAAAATTGTATTGAATGGGTGTATACGTAAGACAATATCTGGATATCCGTTACGTAACGAAAGATAGGTAGATATCCATTCGGATAATGAAAAATATTCGCTGCCTGTAACAACTGTGCAATTTAGAAGGGACATGTGCTCTTATCTATTTTTTTGTGTTTAGGGATTGCTGATTCTGCTTCTGTTATTCCTTTGACAGATCCTAACCAGAGTCCGGAAAACTTTCTTGCACTCAAGTGTGAGGTTTCCGGATCCCCAGATATTTCTGTTAAGTGGTGAGTTTCCTTCAAGCTTTATATACCTGTAAAACTAGCAGTCTTTCAATGTTTGCTACTGACATTTTACCTGCCATGTTATCGTTCAAGGAACTTTAAGACCCCTGTTCGTTGTAATAAATTAAGGTTATGTATCGCGTTGCCTTATTGCCCGTAGAACATGAAAACGGTGGCATTTATGAGATTGTATTTTTAGGTTTCGCAATGGAATCCGGCTAAGGCAGCGTGACCCCAGAGTGGATATCGAGAACAAGCGAAATTTTCATAAGTTGATCCTAAAAAATTTGACTGCCATCCAAGATAACGGCCTGTACAGTTGTGAAGGTTCCACGGGTGCTGGATCTATACGATCTGATAAGAACTATGCTCTTAGATTGCCCAGTTAGTTTTTAAAATTTTCTATTCTTTGTAGTTTTTGGCGTTTGTTGTTAGCTTGCAAGCTGACCAGGAGCTCGCAAACACCAGTAATGCAATGAAATGTATAGGAGCGTTCCACATCCAGTACGTAGGTAGTCCACCATTGATACTTTGACCTTTGTGAGGATCGAGAGAGGTTGTCCTCCCTAGGGTAGGAATACTGTAGGGGTGGGTGGGCTTCTGACACCTTCCCACCAAAGTGATACATACTTATTTACCGGCCT
Organism: Trissonchulus latispiculum; assembly: GCA_030248195.1. Taxonomy (NCBI): domain Eukaryota; kingdom Metazoa; phylum Nematoda; class Enoplea; order Enoplida; family Ironidae; genus Trissonchulus; species Trissonchulus latispiculum. Next base: position 19,175 of record JASAND010002052.1, on the reverse strand, counting down.
GTTTTGGATGGACAGCTATTCGAGGCCCCCACTAGTCTGTCCCCAATTTTGGGGGAAGGGCGTTTAGGAGGCTGGTCCTACAAGTCTAAGCCCAGTCCAATGTTTTAGTTTTTGGTTTCATTTACTTGGTACGGCCTATCCCCGGTTTTCACCTGCATAGTTGATACTATAAAGATTTATATTATTTTTAATCTAGTACATAAATATGTACATACATTTTTAATTCTATTTTTTTAGTTCCAAACGCTCCTCGCCTGGTCAGAATATCAGGCGACAAATTGGTAAAACTTAATGACAGTGTCCTGTTTGATTGCCAGTTTGAGAATGCTGTCCGTATCGAATGGAGGACACAGAATATGGAAAAGTCTTTTACCTCACATACGGACAGGTAGCGTTCAAACTTTGTCAGTAATTCCAAAATGTAAAATGTTCTGAAATAACGACTATATATAATTCATCAATTTTTTCGATACCACTGGGAACACTGACATATACGTCTTCATGTAGACACTTTAGGCTACACACATTTTGCTGGCTTATTTTTCATGAGGGTGGGATCGTGGGGGCCGCCCCCACTCGGCAACCTCCCCCCATAATCCCAAAACTTGTCAAATGTTACCATTTTTACTCTATATTTTCAAATAAATATCCGGCTTCCCCTGATTTTTAAGAAAATTTTCATTATTTTAGCTAAACCCGCTTTAAATTAGTCATTTTTAGCGACTTTCAGCAGTTTTTACACAAAAAGCCTCAAAAATTAGAAAAACTTGTATCAAAATATGCCCCACATTTTGGGCGAGCCCATGGGGGAGGGCATGTAGCCCCTCTTCAAATTTTGGCCTAAAAATAAGCTAGCTTTCTAGGCTACCACTCCTTGTTTGAATCACATTTTCACTGTTCATTTATTTCAGGATTCGTCTTCGTGGTAATGGCGAGTTAGAGATATCCAGAGTTCTACAGGAAGACCAGGGTTGGTACTATTGCAGTGGAATCGGTCAGGGTGGTCTCAATCTAACATATGCCGTCCATCTCCGTATTGCTTGTACGTTTGTGTTACGCCTTGTGTGAAGATAGCTCTGGAAGATTTTTTGCAATTTTCACAAGAATTCATGGCTTCATTTACACATTTCCATGCTTTTCAAGTGTTGTGATCTTTGTATGTGGTGCTATTTTAGATTTGAAAGATTTCCCTGTCAGTGGTGTTACCTTTCTGCCAGCCAAATCCAACCAGTCTCCACTGGCATCTCCTGTTGAGTATGTGGGTGGTCTTGGACGAAAGTTTGAGGTGACCTGCGTTCCACCGGAAGGATTTCCACCGCCCAAAACTTACTGGACTAAGGGATCTGTTCCCATTGAAAACAACTGGAGAGTGCAGTAAGTGTACCACAATTAACTGTGCAGTTCTATTTTCAGCGAACAGCGATATTATGAAGACACTCTGCAAGCGGCATATATACGTACGTATGTATACGTACACGTTCAGCATACACGGCAAAGTACGATGTGCAATTTTGTCAGCGACTGTCATCAGGGTATTTTTTACAGGGGGGGGGGCCCGCCCCCCCCCCGAAATTGACCTTCCCCCCCCGAATATGCCTTCCCCCCCCGAAATCGCCCCCCCGGGATTTTGGTCTGCCCCCTTAATGAGGTCTACATTTTTTCCAAAAATGGTCAAATTTTCAAAAATTTTCCGGGCTCGCCGGAGATTTTTTCGTAAAAATGGCTATTTATACCTTAAATCCTGGCGTTTTTGAGAACTTTTTGTGTTTCACCATGCAAAATACGCCAAAAAATACCTTTTTATGGATCATTTTTGCTAAAAAATTTCCCCCCCCCCGAAAATTTCTTCCCCCCCCCCGGAAACAGATCCCTAAAAAATACCCTGGTCATTGATAGTCTCGTGTGACTTTTATTCTAATGAAAAACGCCCGCTTTGTCCGAAACAAGAGAGCCAATGCGCGCGTTATTGTAATGCCTTGTATTTATACATTTAAACATAGGTTGGTTCATGGGTGGCTTGTCCTAAAAACTTTTGAAGGGGCTTGTACTTTGAACCCAAAATTTTTGAGGGGCTTGTGTCATTATTGTCTGCGTCAATTAATGTGGTTTTTCGCGAATTTAACGTACAATCAGCCATTTTCAAAAACAATTCAACGAAAAACTAGTTTTCAAAATAATTCGAAATTTCGATGTAAATTTTTATGAAAAATTAACACAATTAATTACCAAATTCCGGCAACTCGGACCACCATACCCTCATGTTAATCTGTGCTTGTATCTTTCGTGGGTCCGCTTGCCAGCCCGCGTTTACCTCAGTTTCTTGATGTCAAGTGAGTCTTATAGGAAACCTTTTTGCATTTGTCATATACTGTTGACTGTTAGTGTTTATCTTATGGACTAGTTGGTTTGATTTTTTTGCAGATCAACTGAAGATCTGCGATTGGTAATTGATCCAGTAAGACAAGGTGATGAAGGACAATATACTTGTATTTCTGAGAATACTGCGGACAAACGATCTCGCTCCATTAATTTAGCTCTGTCTGGTATGTTTTTGTGACTTGGCCATATTGATCGCAGTTTTATCTCTGTAATTTAATTTTTTTATTACTTTGTTTTATTTACTGAGAGTTTTTATGTTCAAGCTGCGCCGCATGAGCGTATTTTTTCAATTCAATTACTTGTGCTTTTGTCGGAGGTACTGGTGAAGTGAAATTATAACTGTAGAAACATAGACGGTGTTTTTATAGTAGTTTCAAACTTTCTATTGAAATTTCCAGATAGGGTTTGAGTTTTGGCGAAGATTCTGGTTTACTTTAAAATATAATTTCAGCTGTTTCGGCTGCATTTGCTAAGTTTTACTTACGTAAAACATCACACATTGAAAAATTGTTTCAAATAAACCACACCGATGAAGTAGCGTGAAATCTACCGTAGTCATTTGTTACAATTTATTTTGTTCATTTTAGTGATACCTCGTATTGAGCGCCATCCTTCGAGAAAAATAGCAGAAGAAGGCAGTCTAGTGAAATTTACCTGTAAATTCAGTGGAAATAGCTACCCTATCTCAAGAGTGGACTGGCTTAAAGATGGACAGACTTTGCAGGTGATGATCTGTGGCTATCCAAAACATAACTGTGCGAAATAGTTCTGTGAAAGGACCAAAGCTTGAAATATGGTTTAGGTTACTCGTATCCGCTTAGATACAATAAATAGAACGTATCAACGTGTTGGCGTCAACATTGGTATCATCATGAGTACATAATAGATAAGAGTGTGACAGCTGGCAGGCTCTCTGTTATCACCTGCAGGTACGTGCTCCGCGCGCTAAGGCTGACCCCCCCCAAATGTGTATATATGCTCACTTCAAAGAAATTCGAACGCTATCTTTGCGTTCTAAAGCTCGCACAGACGCACATTGAACCAACTGAGTAGTTGTGTTTTCGAGCTTCAGCATGCAAGCGTAGCGGCCAGTTTTGTTTGAAGTGAACATACACGTTTGTGGGGGGGGGGTCAGCCGTTAGCGAACAGAGCATGTACCTCCAGCTAATAACAGCACCTGCCAGCTGTCACCCTCTCATATATTATGTACTCTTGGTAACATTCGTAGGCTGTCAGCGAGCTGAGATAAACATGTCTAGAGGGGGAACTTGAACTTTTAGGACTATGTTACTAAATGGGTCTAAACTGATAGTTGTCGGACGGGCAGATGCTGGTGTCATTGTCATTCGAAAGTCGATAGGCTCAGAAAATGTAACGTGGCGGAAGCTTTAAAAACGCTCTAAGATTGAGTTTTATAGGGTCTTAAACGATTATGACAATATGCTGAAAGTAAATCAAAATTACTGCTATTATTGTCGTATTCAACTAAAAGCTCCCTTTCCTTGCGAGACTACCGATTTCTTCTACGAGTCGCCAATAGTGTTGTTTCAGGAAAAGTAGTGATATGAAGTGAAAAGTGATGGACACATATTCTTTTAGTTCCCTAGTTCTTTCTACTTACAATCTGTTGTTTTCACAAAATTTCCACAATTTCTGAAAAAGCTGTTAAGGTGCTGGTATCGCTTTGTGTAAATTCGACCCTACAAGCTTCAATTTTTTATGAAAGTGGATGAAACTTTCCAAATACCTTATTTTCGTGCTCTTTAACATTCTGGGACCAGTCTCGGATTTTTAGGTTTAAAGATAAGAAAGTTTTGGTTTTTGCCCATATTCTCTCAGTACATATTCGCTACACCGTATTGGTTGTTATGGCTGGAAAGAAGGCACCAAAATGAACATTTTTGCTTTTACAACTTTTGAGCTACCTCTAGTGGTTAAGGCAGTATAAGCCAAAAACGATTTTTGGGGTCGAAAAAAGGCCATTTTTGACGAAATCAGTTTTTTCAAAATCACTGCCAAATCTTACAGACAATTTCGGCTTATTTATACTCAATCGATACACCGTCCAATTGCGCATTTTATCAATACCTATTCGCTGGAGTTCGTTGCTTTAAGCTAGGGAATTCGCCGAAAAACAATTTTGGCAAAATTGCGATTATTTTGCTTTGAACATTGATTTCTCAAAAACTGTCCAATGGATTAGCGTGATTTTGGGCTGAATGAAAATTCGCCCTATTGCGGAGGGACATTTTTCTTGGTTTGAGCTAAAACATCTCCAGGTGTGAGAAAACTGAACAGAAAGTTGCGAAATTTCGTGTCATCGCGCATTTGCCGGATTTTCTGGAGTACTGAGACTTGTTGAGCCAAATCCAAAAAAATGTCCCTCGGCCCACATGTCCTTCATATCATGGCACAAGAAAAAATTTTGGCCGATTATACAGTTATGAGAAATCGATGTTCAAAAATTTTTGGTCTATATTCAGTCTGTCAGATGTCAGCATGTCGGAAGTCTATTGCTATTTTTTGCCAATTTTGCTAGTTTTGTAAGCTCATGTTAATGTACAGATAATAAGCTATAAAACGATGTATAAAGCTCTTTGCAACTCCCAAAATTGCGAAAGTTATAGCGTTTTGAAAAATCACCACAAAAGCACTGCACAAAAGGATACCAGCACCTTAAGAAAGCCATGAGGCAGGAGCTATTTATGTTTCTTGTTATACGTAATTGTAGACAATGCCTGGAAGTGGGATCCGTATTGAGCATTATTCAGACGGGTCAACTTTAGAAATTCGAAGTGCTCGTCTTTCGCATGGCGGGGTCTACGTTTGCATGGTTGTAACGGAGGGCCAGGACCCTGTCAAGGCTGTCCCAGCCACGCTGGATGTTAAAGGTATACTCATATATTGTTCTTTGTCTTTGTCCGAGAAAACGTTACTGGTCAGCTTAGCTCTGCACCGAAATGTAGATTTAAAACTGCTTGTCTTTGCACAATATAGAAACTCTTCGTTTAGGTTTTATTGTTCTATAGAATGTTTCGTTTTCTAGACATGTAAGTTTAGGTCACAATACTTGTGTGAATTCATATCCATTTTTTAAGTTCTACTACGTAAGTATTGCCTTGGTAATGTTGATGCATCTCTGTAATTTTTCAGAAAAGCTAAAATTCACCGTTCGTCCCAGTGATCCACAACGCTGTGTCCTCAACACGCCTTGTGTCTTAAACTGCAGCGCCAGGGCAGCGCAAACGCCATCCATTCAGTGGCTTAAAATTGCAAGTAAGCTATAAAGGAAAAGGAGCCAGCTATTTTGCACGTTATGATTAATTATAACTTTAATGACCGGAATCATTAAAATCAGTTTTCTGTAAATTGCTTGCCAATAGTAAGTTGCATAAAAATAAAATAAAAATGTTCCTTTGTTTTGGAGCTTAGTTTATCCATTGTGAGTTTACTATGTACGATATGTACGTGTCTAAAAGACAATAATTTGCTTGTTTGACCATACTGATCATCATAAGCCAGTTTGCTTTAATAAATAGTTTGTACTTTTTCGTTTTGATAGATGGTTTAATTTCATGTGTCACCTCTTCAGAAAATCTTTTCATCTTTGGTGATCTTCGTCTTTTTTGAAAACTTTCCTCTATCCGGAGTTTTCAGGTTTTTTGTTTTCCTCTGTTTAGCTGCAGACGCCAACGGTACTGTTATTCCGCTGGACAAATTTCAGCACATGAAGCAGCACGGAAGACCTCGTGTGGCCCCCAACGGTAGTCTCCACTTTGGCGAGGCTGTTGCCTGGGCCGACGAGGGAGTCTATATGTGTGTGGCTGTGAGCAAACCACAAGGCATAATCAATGCTACATCACAGCTCATTGTTTACGGTAAGATAGGAGAAGATACATGCGTTGTAATAGTGGTCATTAGCTAGCATAACTTGCAAGCTTACACGTTTCTTGGTTTATTGAAAATTTCCTCTTGTTTTCGTTCCTGTTGCAAATTAGAAGAACTGTTTTAACCCTTTCGCTGCCGCTGCCTAAATCCGATTCTCCATGTAATGCCGATTTTTCAAATTTGCTTCTATTAACTTGCTATTTCGCTAATCAAGAGTCCTTGTTACTCTGATTTCAAAAATTGAGGTTTCGCCGACCCTAGCTAATTATTAGCTAACCCGTGAATTGACGGGACCGGCATAGGACTACGGCATGTGCCGGTCCCGTCATATAACGGCAAGTGAATTCGCGAAATCGCAGAATTGAAGCAGGTATCCATAAATGAATCCATAAATACATGGTGCCCGTTACCAAGAAAGGGATCCAAAAACTGCTTGGCTTGACCAATACATCTATCTTACTGCTACCACCAACAGAAGGCATAGACCCAGAGTAGACCATAAGGATGACCACGGTACCGTCAGATTCGGTGATGTCAAACAGTAAGTTTTATTCCATATTTGTGGCGTTTGCTGGGAATGAATTTAGCTTAGCCATTCTGACGTCTGCTGCAATGGCATTCATGGGAGAGAAGTGCAAAAACTTCATGATCAGAAGGAAACGATTCCTGGACATGCCATTTTGTGAGAAGATCAGAGTTTTCAGGAACTCGTTCGTTGTCCAGTAAAGTTGAGGGTTGGTTTTCTATGAAGCCCGTAAGAGCCAGAATGCCGAAAAATTTGCGCATTTCCCCAGCATCAACGGTAGACCAGGCAACAATTCGTGATTTTCAAGTCATTTTAGCCAAATTCTTAGCTCTGTAACGTGCGGCATACTGGTTAGTTTCTCGAACTACGAGGTCGACCATATCATCCGAAATTAGCAAGTTCCCGAAATAGAAGGGGTGAGCATCAGCATCTATGTCGATCTTGAAACCGTCTGCACCAGAAAAGAGCAGATCAGGTGGGTTTACGATTGACATCAGACCATAGGCGCGGCTCTGGTTCAGGAAGGTGGACTGCCCTCGCTGGCCGCGGCAACAAATTTGCCAGAGGTTCGTCATCGGAATCGATGTCGCTGTCTTCATTTTCCGACTATTTCGAAGCTTTTTAATGAACAAAAAGGATATTTGGTGGCAAAAGTTCTTCTGTGAACGGAGTCTTCCAGTGATATGCCAGTAAACGTCAATAGACGGGCAAGTCATCTAATATAAAGAATAGCTATTGATGTGTGCCACCACCAAAAACTAGCTCTTTATGTAATGCCGATCTTGAGAAAAACTGCTATCTTTAACATTAGTCGCAGCCCGTCATATGACGGGTCGGCATTACATGAAAAACTCCATTCCGTCATATGACGGGTGCGGCAGCGAAAGGGTTAAGGTGGTGATTTCTTTTGGAGACATCAACTTTGAACCGTTATTACTCATTCATTCCTTGGAGTTAAGAAGCCATTTTTATATCGAAGTGGAGCTTCTCGTTCTGATAAAAACAGAAACCTAACTTAAGTTCTTGGAAATTATTTTACTGCATTTTCGAAGTAATTTAATTTTCCAGATTTTTTGCAGACTAAAGTAATTTTTTTCGTGAGGCATCGGCCACATCATTCGATTCCACTATCAAATAGCTGGGGACCCTTATTTAATTATTATGAAACCGCTCTATAAATATATAATTTATAAAAAAATATAAAGAAATTAGTTAAAATGTATCTGTATGCACAACCTGGATTTTGCCTATTTTTCCCAACTTTGGCAAGCGACCACGTTAGCTAGAAAGCAGCAATCGGGGCAACTAAAAAAGCGTCCCTGGGTGTTTTTGTGTAAAACACGCCTAGTAAGTGGCAACCCTCTAGCTTGCATAGTTAATGCTCCACAATCGCTGGAAAACATTTGGTCATGTTTTTGCAAGAACTACATTTTTATGCTAGCAGCGTAAGGGATAACATTTAGAAGATTACATTGCCACGAATAATCGGCCCCGACGAGACCTTCAAATTGGCACCATTAGTTAATTTTACGACTTGTGTAGCTCAAGAAATGGCGGATTATTTGATTTCTGCAAAAATGACAAGTTTTCAACGCCAAAATAAGAAAATCACCTATATCTTACTATAGAGAAAAGCTAAAAAGCTTCAAAAAGCAAAAATATAGAGCTCAACACGATCTTTCGAATGAATGTAATCATAGCTATGCAGCTGTTGTCTAATTAATCGGCAAAAACCGCCCTGAACGGAGACGTCGAGGTTTTGAAGCGGGATTGCGCGGAGGATGTTAGAATGCTAAAAGAACTTATCTTGGGAAGTTTCATTAAATTTCATCTTGATTTGGACCGTCAACCAATTATATGTGCCCAAAAGGAATCACAACCTTAAACGTCGACTTTTCGATGAAAGTTGTTGTTGTGTGCCAATAGATTCTTCCTTCTGTATTCTTGCTATCATTTCCGTCTAAATCTACAGCTGCTTCTTAATAACAAGATTGTATGGTTGTTCTTATTTTTAGTTCCACCTCGTTACACAATCGTGCCTCGAGATCAGACGGTTGCTCCAGGTAGTAATGTCTGGTTGGATTGTCAGGCGGAAGGAGAACCAACTCCTGTAGTTAATTGGCTGAAAAATTTTCATGATCTCACAGAATTGATGTAAGGTTACTTAGTAATTAGTAAAGTTTACCTTGTTACTTAGTAAAGTTATTTAGTTATGTGGAGTTGATGCAAGGTTGCCGTGGTCGCCGGGGTTTCGACGATTCGTGTTGTGAATGAAAATTTTGTTAAGGGGGGGTTCAATTCTACCTTCCAAGAAAAACGAAGGTTCTGTGTTAAAATGACTCTTCCACTGTTGTTACAACTATGCATAAAGTAGTTTTCTCCGGATTTGAATTTATTGGAGTGTGTAAGAAGCATTGAAATTTTGTGAGCCTCCCGCTTTTGGCGCATGGCAGTAAGCTGTGATAACTCAAAGATAATCAACAGTCTTCGTCTCCTTAAGGTGGTTATTGTGCAGTGCTTTTGTGGCGATTAATTAGCAAAAAGTTAGAAGAAATTTTCCGAAATGAAGGCTAGATATAGACCAAAAAATTTTGAACATCGATTTCTCAAAACTGTACAATCGGCCAAAAGTTCTTTTTATGCCATGATATGAAGGACACGTGGGCCGTGAGACATTTTTCGGATTTGGTTCAACAGACCTCCAGAAAATGCTCCAGAAAATCCCCCAAATGTGCAGTAACACGAAATTTCGCATTTTTGCTTTGCGGTTTCTCGCAACTGGATATGTTTTAGCTCAAACCAAGAAAAGCTCCCCTCCGCAATAGTGCCAATTTTCATCCTGCAAAAAATCACGCGAATCCATTGGTAATTTTTGAGAAATCGATGTTCAAAACTATACAATCGCAGTTTTGCCTAAATAATTTTTCTGCAAAATCTCTCTGGCAAGCAATGATCTCCAAATAATAAGCATCCATAAAATGTGCAATTGGACTGCCTATCGATTGAGTATCGATAACAAAAATTGTGAAAAGATTAATTTCCTCGATAATGACCTTTTTTACCCCCAAAATCGTTTTGGCGAATACTGACTTAAGCGATAGTTCTAAGGTTGTAAAAAAGTTCATTTTTGTGGCCTTTTTCCAGCCATTACAACAAATCCGGTGTATTGACTACCTACTGAGAATAGAATGCCAAAAACAGAAAATTTCTTATGTTTTTACCTAAAAATGCGGGACGGGTTTTAGAATGTTAAAGAGCCCCAAAATAATAGTATATTTGGAAAGTGTCATCTACTTTTATAAAGAATTGGATGTCGGATGAAAGGTCAATTTACACAAGAGGAAACATCCATGTTAAGCGTTAGTTGTCTGACTTGGTAAAATTTAATTGTTTAATGCTGTTCAGTGTTTTGGACTCATATTATATAATATTTATTTATTTTAATTTTGTTCGTTTGCAGAAAAGTGTATCCACAAAAATATCATATTTATCCCAATCGAACTTTGCGCATATCTAGTGTAAATGCGTCTGACACAGGGCCCTATGTTTGTATGATCGGAAACAAGGGACTCTTAGTGAGAAGGGAAGCCTTGGTCTGTGTTAAAGGTAAGTTACGCATTTGCCGTTTGAATGGAGGGTATTATTTTTAGATGCAGTCTGTCGTAACGCTAGTTTTTATTCTGTAAACAGACATGGCAGACAAAACTATAGTACGACCAAAAAATGTGTGTACAAACTTCGACCGTTTGTAGCAGATTAACCTTTGGAGCAAACCCAAACAATGTATATATTTTTAGAATCGTCAGGCACTCGAGATTTCGAAAATCATTCGGGTTTCATTCACGGAAAATCAAAAATTTTTAGTTTTTCGCCAAATTTTTATCGCAATCAAAATTTTGTTTTCACGATCGAATAGAGCTGGTCCCGCTGCATATTTTTGCTCTTACAAGTTTTTCACGAAAATGCACCCAGTTTCCGGAATTCCGGGTTTTCAAAATTTCCGGATTTTAAAAATTTTCTCTAATACCCACAAGATGGGTATCATTCGAAAGCTCTTATCGAGCTGAACAACTTTTGTAATAGAATGAACTCTTGAAAATGCACACATTTCCCGGAATTCGAGAAAACCGGATTTTCCGTGATTTTCCGGATTTTAAAAATTTTCTCCAATACCCCACAATATGGGTATCATTCAGAAGCTCTTGATGAGCTGAACAAATCTTGTAATAGAAGCAACTCGCAGAAATGAGCCCAGTTCTAGGAATTCGCTAAAACCTTCTAAGCTAGAGTGAAATCCGGAATTCGTGAATTTCGGGAATTTGGTGCATTTTCAGGCATTGGTTCTATCACAAGATTTGTTCAGCTCATCAAGAGCTTTCGAATGATACCCATATTGTGGGGTATTTGAGAAAAATTTTAAAATTCGGAAAATCACGGACAATCCGGTTTTCTCGAATTCCGGGAAATGTGTGCATTTTCAAGAGTTCATTTTATTACAAAAGTTGATAAGAGCTTTCGAATGATATCCATCTTGTGGGTATTGGAGAAAATTTTTATAATCCGGAAATTTTGAAAACCCGGAATTCCGGAAACTGGGTGCATTTTCGTGAAAAACTTGTAAGAGCAAAAATATGCAGCGAGACCAGCTCTATTCGATTGTGAAAACAAAATTTTGATTGAGATAAAAATTGGGCGAAAAACTAAAAATTTTAGATTTTCCGTGAATGAAACCCGGAATTCCGAAATTTTCCGGATTTTCGAAATCTCGAGTTCCTGACGATTCTAAAAATATATACATTGTTGGGGTTTGCTCCAAAGGTTAATCTGCTATAAACGGTCGAGTTTGTACACACCTTTTTTGGTCGTACTATAGTTTCCCTCAAAGGTGGTAGCCGTTTTTGAAATGATTGCTTTAATTTAAAATTGACTTTGTTAAATTTTGGTAGTAATTACTTCTGACCAATGCCATAATTACTATACTGCTTTTATTCCAGTATTGAGTGTGCGGGGCTTCCCACAAACACTCCAGCAGGGCTTTCCACAAACACTCCACCAAATCTCCAAAACAACTGGGTGTCAAATTTTGCGCAGGGAAACATCGCTGAGAAGCCCAAGTTTGTATATATAAACCTTTTCAGCTTCTTTCCTGGAGACTGCTCAATTTTTGCCCTTTCGACCACTAAGTCTGCGTAATCTTTTACGAAGATATTTCAGTTTTAGTTAATTTCGTTCACCCCAATACTTTGCCCCTCGGACATCCCTCCGACTCCCCATTCCAAGTCGAAATTATTGTCTGCCTCCCATTTTGGGTGAGCCCCCCTCCGAGGGGGGCTTCCCCCCATGAAGCCCCCCCATAAAAAATTGTCAGGGAATAAGCCAGCCAAGTGTGCTTTGGTAAATTATTGTACTTAAGGGGGGGTTCACTTTGGTCAAAAATCTATAGTCACGGATTTCGCTCATTTTCACACATAATATGCCCCATATGTTCTCAAAAATAACTTAGAATATTAGCGTTCGAAATCAAACTGTGACAGAGTAATTCAGGTTCAAAGCCGGAAAACTTGAAAATTCCGGTGATGAGCCCTGCAAGGTCAGGTGAAGACCAAACGCGACCGAAAACCGGGATAACCGATACAACCGAATTAAAGCCTTTACTAAGGCCGCCACAGCAGTCATGTTCAATGTTGACGCATTTAGTTTGGCCACATTATGTGACAGACATGGATATATTAATTAATCTGCCAAGTTTGGTGATTTTTAATATATACATAATGAGTGAGAAATTATCAATAGAATGTGAAAATTATGAGAAATGGCCATTCTTAGCAAAATTTGCTGTTTTTGTGGCAAGTTTTTTGAGCTTACTGTAGATGATAGAAAAATACGAGTACTTTCATAAGACGTGGTTTTATGCGTAGAGTGCAGCTATCCATTGGTCGTTTCTGTAGCTTTTGCCAATCGTTCAGGACAAGCAAAAGAGTACCGTAGGTCCTGTTTTTCATGGTCTAAAAATGGCCGATTTTCCAAAATTCTGACTTTAAAAATTCGCCAAAAATCCAATACTCAACAGAATCGCTTCAGAGGAGATAGCTGCACTCTACAATATGTCCTTAATGGTTCTGAAAAGGTTTCAGAGCTCTGGCTCTTATACAGCAAAAAATTTTTCTGCCACAAACTTTTTAACGTAACTTTTTCATTTTCCTATGTTTAACACATGTCGAGGTCACTTTTGAGGGCCTGTACAGAACGATAGAAGCAATATTTCGCAAAACGCTCCTGTCTTATTTCGCGGACCCATGGGGACTACAAAATATGTGAAAATGAGCAAAATCGGAGATGGTCGAAAAATCGTCAAAAAAGTGACCCCCCCTTAACTTATTTTACAGACGCAAAAAATCTTTCCTTCTGTGGCTCTCATGGATTCGTTAATTCTACTGGAGTCGGCGGGTTCGCCAGAGATCCACCAAAGTCTGGCGAGCCTCCATATGGTACGATTGCAATTGCCTGTAGTGCTGCCCTCGCTTATTTTATCCTCGTCTTTGCCATGCTCCTTTACGTTCGTCTGAAGCGACGCAAGTCTGCCGCAGAAGCTGAAAAGCAGCAGCAGGAAGATGCTGACGGTACTACATATTTGCCGTATTTTGTTATTTTGTTTTTTGTTTGTTTTGTTTTGTTTTGTTATTTATATTTTGAACTGCGTTGAACACAAAGAATAGATATCGTCTTTGCTAGTGGCTAACGTTTCGTTAGGCTAATTAGCTATAAATTTCTGTTTCTTTACTATCCAAGTTTTTTTATTTGTTGCAACTAAATTAGCACATGAGGTTAGGAGTATGCTGTCTAATTTCAGGTAGTCTTAATCAGCAAAATGGGCATTTGTTGTCCGAGAGGTCGGCCATGACAACCCCGGTTAATCCACCGCTCCCTGTTTCGGGCGGAAGTGGATCGACTACCGCCAAAAGCCGTCCCTTATCCATGGAACGCCGCGAATTTGCTCGAGAAAATCTGAGCTTTCTCAGTCGGCTAGGTTAGTCCATAACTGCTATATTAGCACAGGAACAACAATTCTTAAAATCGCCAATTTGACGGAAATATTTGTTTCCTTCTGTATTATTATTTTGTTGAGTTTGACCTCTCTCTTAGTCATAAATGACTTTAGCTACCACAGCTAAACTCTGTCCAGTCCTAAACTTAATTGAAAAACTTGATTAGATTTTTCTGATAACGTTTGATTTAAGAAATTCCGTTTAAACCAAAAGAACCTACAACATTCAGAATAAAGTTTTGTTAAGCTGTTACTATGTTTTTAAGAATGCGTATTGCTTACTTTTACAAAAATTGTTTAGGTTCGGGCGTTTACGGTGAAGTGCACCTGATGCGTGCTGTTAACATTAAGTCAGATGAAAGTGAGAGCACCGTAGTCGTCAAGTTGTTGCAAACCAAAGATGTGGAAATTCATCAGGAACTGCTTCAGGAAATTGATCTCTATGGAAAATTGCGTCATCCCAACATTGTCCAATTACTGGGTGTAGCTCGAGAAGTCGAACCCATTCTGGTCATAACGGAATACTTAGAATGGGTATGTATTTATGGATGTATCTGTACACTAGCGTAGCCAGAAAAAAATTTCGGAGGGGGCAAGCCAAAATTTTTCAGAAATTAGTGCTGAAACGGACCCTGTGGAGGCCGGTTTCAAGTGCAAGCTGGTATTTTTGAGTTATGTTCGTGGAAAATTAGCGCCGCAGGCGAAATTTTTTCAGAAATATTTATCAGAATTCCTATTTGGTGTTACAATTTTTTCTTTCGCCTCCGATTTCGGGGAGGGGGGCATGCCCCCCTCGCCCCCCCTGGCTACGCGCCTGTATCTGTACGTCGGGTATCTGTTAAATTAAAGGGTGAAAGAAGGTTGCACACTACCAAAACCAAGCCTCCGATAAAATGGGACACCTCACTCATCTACTTAATAACTAGGCGCCGTAACTGAGCCTTGTTGCTTGAGCGGAATGAACTGAAATCAGAATTCAAATCCAGTTAGTATACGTATACAATTTTTAAGCATGAGTGAAGTCTACAGTTGCTTCTAAACATGTGATGTATGTATGAGACTTCAGCAATAAATTTGCAATTTGTTGTTAGCTGCTATGTTTTGACTTTAACTAAGATGGGCATCCTCCCGGACAAAATAAGCTACAGCACGAGTAGGCAGCTCGAAAGACTAACAGTCCATGTGCAAGCGAACACTACTTATTTTAGGGTTGGTTTTTTTCCGGAAAAAAAGATTGCCGGAAAAAAAACTTTTTTTCCGGTTTTTTCCATTTTTTTCCATTTTTTCCTTTTTTTTCCGGTCACTCCAAAATTACACAATGTGCTAAAAGTTGCGTTATTTCATGCACAGAAGCCGTTTTCACGATATTTGTAGCCCCACAGGGGTAATGCAATTACACAAGCGCTTAGAAAGATTCCAGTAGTGGTTACAGGAATCAAATATTTTCAGCGGGTGACGCTGTTAAAGCAAAGGACAGGTCACTTCTGTATACTTTGGCGGTTCTACTAGACCTAGTTTTTGGTTTTCATAGGTAACACGCTCCGTAAAGTAAACAATTCCAGATATTTTAACAATTTTGGTTGAACACTCCACTGTTAGGTATTGAATTATTAACTCTACCTGAGTTACGCAATCATTTTCACATTCCAAGGGAAAAACGCTAAATCCCAAAGTTAGCTCAAATGCATGAGTATCGTATTCTTACATCATTAAACACTGTTTTTGATGGTTTCTTAATGTTCCGATGTTATAAATTAACTTTCAGAACATGTCCCGAATATTTTTCCATTTTTTTCCGATGCATCGAAAAACCCAAATACAATTTCGTCAGATTTAGCATACCCCCACCTACTATGACCCACGGAAAAGGTTGTAAATAGTGTGAAATTGCTGGAAAAGCTCAGAAAACATGATATTTTATTGTAAAAATCGTCAAAATAACGTTAGGAATATTTTTCCATTTTTTCCACCCCATCGGAAAAAAATGGAAAAAAACGGAAAAAACCTTTTTTTCCAGTCCTTTTTTTTCCGCGCCCATCCCTAACTTATTTGTTCACTATATATAAGTAATTATGAATTTAACTGTTTAACAACATAGCAGCATGTTCAAAAATCGGTAAAATGTAGTAAAATGCAACGTGAACCGAACACGTAAACAGCTTCGAAACATTCCTTTTCCAAGCCGGGATTTTGGCGGCCTGTGGTCTACGGCTCTTCCATAGAATCTTCCTTTGATTTATTAGCCAACAAGATTTCTTGCTTCACCGGTCATCCGTAGCCAGTCTTTATGGTTGACAAAACGTAGTAAGATAGAATTACATAGAATTACGTTACATAGAATTTGCTGGAATCTGCAACTGGATGTTTTCCTACTACTAACTCGTTCAATTTTGTAGGGTAATCTGAAGCATTACATGGTTGCTTCCAAACTGTATCAAAATAATGATGTTAGTGGTGGAATCTACCCGCCTCCTCTCACCACTGCTCAGATTGTTACTATAGCCTTTCAGGTAATTCTTTAATTTCCTAATTTCCTTTGAAAAATGCGTTCTGTGTTTGTGGCATATACAACAGTTTACGAAGTATTCATTTTTTACAAATACTGTGTGCTTGAACAAACGCTGAAACTGAAGTCTGATATGGGAAACTTAACTTGTTCCTATAATTACATAGTAACGTACGTAGGTTGAGGTGTTTACGTTATGTGAAATAATTTATTAATGTATAAAACGTACCATCATTCTTCCGTTTCCTTTCATTATCGTTTGGCTTTTCCATAACTGTGACCAAAAGTACATAATGTATTATGTACTCTTGCTGTGACAAATGAATGATTATTGTTTGTTACCTTACTGTAATTAGAAAATGAATGATGCATACAGGTGTACCACAAGGTTACAACTGGAGTGCATGCGTATGATTTGTTGTAGGTTTACTGGTGACACTGTTTTCTCATTTATTCTTCACTACACGGCACAAAATGATTTTTGCAGTAATTTGGTTATTTTTCATATATACAATCGTATCGTTTATAGGTTGCCAAAGGTATGGATCATCTGTCTGCGAATCGATTTGTTCATCGTGATTTGGCTGCTCGAAATGTCCTCGTCTCCTCTCAGCTTCATGCCAAAATAACTAATCTCAGTATTTCAGCGGACGCTTTCAGTGAAGAGTACTATACGTATCGACATCTGGTCCTCCCCCTCCGTTGGATGCCTGGAGAGGCCCTCTTTGACGACGAATGGTCCATGAAGTCTGACGTCTGGTCATTTGGTGTCTTCCTCTGGGAACTCTTCATGGTGGGCGAACTGCCCTACGGAGCCCTGAGTAATGAGGATGTTATAGACAGCCTCAAGAGCGGTCATCTCCGTCTGAGCCCCCCTTCTGCAGTATTGGGAAATTCTTCCTGTGATGATTTGACTGTTTCCGCTTCCGCTTCGGATCCCCTGCTTCTACCCCCCGGCCCTCCTCCCTGTCCCCCAGTTCTAGTCCAGCTTATGCAGGACTGCTGGTCCGCAGATCCTCGCAATCGACCCACCTTTGAACAGACTGTTGATAGTATTGCTCAAATTAAAGTTGATACTAATGTCTAGCTATGTTGTTAGTTTGTTTCTCTGTTTGTATTTGTTTTATTCTAGTTTTTTGCTTTCAGGTGTAAATCTCATTTGTTTTTTTCTGGAGAAATGTTGCTAAAATGATTATGGATTAGTTTTTTAATAGACAATAATTGTTTTCTAAAATTGTGCAACTCATCTTGAACGTCATCACACCTTTGTGATCTTATTTGTTTTTGAGGCATTCTGTACGTTACTTTATGGATTCAGTTTAGCATGTACAGTTGAAGTGTATATAAGTTTATAGTGTTTTAAGAAATTGTTGCATTCACTATGTATATGTTGTTTGTCGTTTTTTGTACTACGTTCCTGAACATTGCTGTTTTTCTGTTTTAGTTGTTATGCAGGCTTGTCTTCGTATACTGTGTCAAAATATTTTTCCTTTGTTTTTGTCTAATCTTGTTGCCTATGAGTTACATGAAATGCCTTTATGCTGCTATGGTGCATTGATTCAGGGGTTATTCTTTTTAATTGATTAATTTAACGTTAGTTGATGACTAGGCAATGTACTTTTACTAATTAAGGAATCATACAGAGGTGCTGTTGCTAGATCCATTAAAACTTGCAGAAAATTTAGCACAGAGATTGCCTGTCTTCCCACATCTGTTCCTACTTGCCTAAGCATTTTTGCCTTGGTTGAGCTCTGCGCAGCTTTTTGTGGCTCACTGTGTATTTTTGCTACTGTTGCTCGCTTTTTGTAGCGCCTTGATTTTGCTGGTTGTGTTCTTATATTTGCTTCAGCAAACGTCGCATATTTTGAACTTTGTATTTTTCGTTCGTATACCATTGGATTTGATAATTTTGCTGTATCTGCCGTCTTACAAAGACTATTTTCACTTGCATTTTAAATATTTGTGTTTTTGTGGGGGCAGCAATGGAAATACATTGGAGTTCTTAAAAATGAAGCTTCCTAAAGAAAATTTGTTTTGATAAGGAATATGCGATACGGGAATTAAAGCAAATCTTTAAAAAAGCATATTTTGGGCTAATAGTTATCGGTGACGATTAAAGCTTTCTCTACACTTTTCATGGACCCTACCATCTATTATCCGTTGAGTGCAAAAATATCCCTAAAAGAGCAGTGATTTCGTCTTTTTCAAATTTATCCTCTCATTTTTCCTTAAACATGACATTATGCTCATGTAGTTTGTGAGTTGTCATTTTTTCTAACATGACATGTATATAAGTAAAGTTTTATGTATACATAACATTAGGCACGTCAATATGTATTATTACAAACAGATTGATTAAATTGTATTTTGTTTCTTGTAGTCTATGTTATTATTTTTATTATAATTCGGTAGCATCATCGATTAGCTGTGCATTTGTTAACCTGTGTTCGAATTCTAGTGCAATATTTGATCAGACTTAACCCTACGCTTTGTCTGTTGCATTTGCTCTGTAAAGTGTGTGTTTGGATTTCTTTCTTTCAACGTTGGTGTCTTTCACTTTTGTTTCTAAAACTTTGACAGTTAGATGTGCATCCGGCCAGCCGAAGGAAGAAAACGATGAAGGCTGATTTTTTTCTTGGCTCATTTAATGTTTCTGTCAGCTTTGTTGTAGATTTAAAATAGAAAGCTTTTCTCAGGGCCTTTTCGCGCGCGAGTTAAAAGAGTAGAGTTTAAAACTTTTAACTCATTTAACCCAGCAGGCGAGTTAAAATGAACTGTTTAACTCTTTTAACCCTGTGCGCGAAAAGGATTGAGTCAATTGTAACTCTTTT